>JAHWFP010230430.1:51290-65545 GCA_023313725.1 Lithobius niger
GGAGACATTCATTATTGGAGGAAACGTGTGTTAATGCTGGCCACACGAAATCCGTGTTTGAACAGGCTTGACTGTGAAGAGCTTCGGAAAGTTTGACAACTTTGGCTTGCAAGCGCCACGTAAGAATTGAAGTAAGACATTCGTTACAGATTGTTAACCCCCATCTACATACCCCACCTGCTCCTACCGCTCCTCAAAACGGTCTCTTTAATAAAATTTCGTAATGCAGAAATAACACACACTCAAAGGGTTTAACGAGCATTAACCACTCCTGGTCCACTATTAAGCATTAAACAATGAGTGTATGTAAACGACTTAGTTCCCACAAATCAAACTTTATATTAACAATAAAGACATGCTATAGTGTTACACTGCCTAAAAAATGTGAAATTATTAGTATTAAAAATAATCGCGTGAATGAATTGTTATGCTATTTTTGCATCATTGTTTGAGTTGGAGCTCGGGGATGAATACAGACAGATCAGTGGTAAGCAGGCTTTGGTTGGGCCGCTAACACTTTCTCCACTGACTAATGTGGGTGGATTTTACCATAGCACGCGAAAAATGACGTCATCAACTCCCTCATCACTGCCTGTATTCCTCGAATGAAATGTGCTGTTTCAACGGCCTTTGTTCGAGCACTTCGCTATCGCGAGCGCTGATTGGTTCGTTCGCGGCACGTGACTCTCGGCTGTTCACACGTGACGTCACGCGAAGGTCACATCCATTGGCGCTAGCACGAGGGCGTTGTTTTGCGGGTAGCCGGTCACAATGGCGTAGGACGAAGCTTTGGGAGTGAGCTTAAATGATCGACTCCTGAATATTGACGGAATAAAGCGACTTTAAACTATTTTTACGGTAATAAAACATAACATAATGATTTCAGAATTAATAACAGGCGCTGTGAAGGTAGAATATCCAGTGGATATTATCATTCCGAGTACTGTAAGTTGAAACTTTAGTTAGCGCTGGTTTCGTTGTTGAACTTCAGGTTGCCAGATGCGAATCTGATAAAGAGTTTTTCTTTAGATCCTAAGAAAAACCTATCAAAAATGTGCAACAAATTTTTAGTTGTGACATGCCTCTGAAGGCCCTTAAAACGCTGATGCATGAACGGAATTTTTTTTTAATACAGTGGCATTAAACCTAACCTTTCATGCACGAAGAAAAAACAATGTGTGCGCTCTTGACCACTGTTAACTCTTAACGGCCTTAGGCTATGTGATGCAAGTTTTTTGCTCGCGGAATAACGCCGCAGAAATGCTAAAAGAAAAATTTGGAATTTGGTTCAACTGGCAGCAGAAAGTTGTCGCAGAAATGGTTAAAAAAAATCACGGAAATTAGTTCAACTTGCAGCAGAAATTGTCGCAGAAATGGTTTAAAAAATTTCGCGGATATTATGTGTCTTTACACCGAGCTAAGCCGAGTTCCTCAGCATTTAGCTTTAGATCCATTTGTCATCGTTGTGATAAATTTTTTTTTGGTTCGGCACTTCATTTCGGTAATTTTTAACTGCAAGAAGTTAAAATTAATAAAATAATGAAATAAAATAATAAAAAATTTTCCTTTATAATCCAAATTATTTTAAAATTTCCTTTAATTCCAATAAAAATAAATCAAATACGTAGTTTTTTAAACGGCTGAAAAATATTAAACATGGTCATCATTTCATGTCATGTCTGGTTTTCGAGGTGTAGCTGCCTACTCCTGGTATGTAAATAAAATAATAAAGATGAAAGTAGGCTAGCATAAAAAAACAAGAACATTGGCAGTTATTTCTGTGTGTTTGTGTGTGTGTGGTAAAGTGTTAATTCTCCCTCAAAAGTTTTTCTAATAAAATGAATTTTGGATACTTCAAAGAAACTCGGCATTTACCCAATGAACTAAATATTTGTTATCTTTTACCAGAAATTAAAAGTTCAGAAGTGATAACTAACTTTTGTACCTCTGTGTGTTTGGCTTAACTCACTGACCATGTGCGATGTGAGATTGAAAAATGCGCGGTTGGAATTTTTTTGAGGAAGGCAAGGTAAGTTTGATCGGAGATCGTACAAAAATCTTGTGAATTAAAGCTCCCTTTGTGGAAATACTTTTCTTTAACAATGATCCTTTCCCAGAGAACAAGTGAAATAACGTTAGCTGTGCTACTAACTAACAATGTACGTCGTCATTACAAACTTGTTGGCCCTAATGCTTATCACTCAAATGAACTTTCAGCATGCAAGAGCCAACTTCCGGTACAACCCGACTACGAACGGTCATGCTTGATTTGCAATCTGCCGGTAGGCTACCACTTTTGACCGTTTGTGCATTCTATTTTCGCATGCCTCCTTTCATAAGGGAAAGCAAAAAGTTTCTGTACGTTAGAAACAAAAAATTTTAACTTCTGACTAATTTGGTGTTATTCTGCAAGTTGGCCATGTCTGTCCAACCTATTACACCCAGTATCGGAAACAGCATCGGAATGTAAACACCGATTCCTATCCAATCCCTACATCATTGTACACCAATACCGATACTATACTAGTACCAATTCTATGCTATCGGTGCAGCCCTGACAAATTCCCTTGTTCCAGCAGGCACATTTCCTGTTTTGGCTTCAACACTTGCGCTAACCTAAAGCAAAAGATTTCTGGGTAAGGTTAATAGGTTTTGGTGGGCACCTCACGGGCTGCCGATCGAACTGTCACGCTGCACCTGTACCGAGCCCTTGTCCGCAGTAAGCTTGATCAAGCTTGCATGGCTTAGGGTTTGGCTCACGACTCAACCCTCCAGATTCGGTTCGTGACTCGACCCCGTGCAACACAGTGGCCTGCACTTGGCAACTGGAACGTTTCGGGCATATCCAGTGGTCAGCCTCTATGTTGATGCATCGGAGCCGCCTTTACCAATTCACTGGCAGTAGCTAGCCAGTCAGTATGCTGTGCGACTGCATGTGCAGTCTAGTCCTGCTTGGCCCATGGTTTCTGGACGAATCTTGGAGGTTGGCAGACACGTGAGGGTATAAGGGTGATTTCCGTGACAGCCTCCAGCTGTCTTGTCGGCCTTTTGAAATGCCCAGCGTTTTTCGGCTTGGAGATATTTATGTCACTTGGTGTGTCCAAGTAGTATTTTCACATTCCGGCTGGCAGCCCATCCAAAAAGCTGCACCAGCAAGACAGCCCTTCCACTCCACCAGCAAAACTTGCAGGAGTTTCGGCATTATGTCGGATATTGGCGGCTTTTCACTGATGAGTCAAAAGTCAGAATTTTACGTGGTGTATGCTCGTGTGCACGAGGGAGTGATTCCCACTCCATCCATCAGGTTGTTCTGTGTTTCAGGTGGAGCTTCTGGCACGCGGTCTGACCGTTGAATGGATCTTTGATCTTCGGGGCTGTATTTTATACTTCTATAATTAGGAAGATCTTCATTTTTAGTTTAAATATATTTAGGCACAACAGAAATATCTCAGTTCACAAAACATGGAAACACTGATCATCTTGGCAGTATTGTGCCACTTGCCAAGTTTAACCCTTTACTTCACCTACATTTTCAAGAACTTTCAACCCTTTGTGAAAATTTCTAATTTCTACACAACACGCATCTCATTACAAATTACGCTGCAACTTTTGAACTATAATGCACCATACCAAGTCTTTTTTTAATTCTACAATGGCCAAGCTTAAGACCGTGACCTCAAAAATAAAACTAAACTGCTTAATAAAAATATTTCAGTATTTGAAGACGTGCGAGATCATGAGACGCGTAAAAGTGCGCAGGTTTGTGTTTTGTGGAAAAGCGTATACGTGAAAGAAGGGGTTAAAAACGGACAGCTGGTAGACTATTGGTAGTCCCGCTTTAACAAAACGTTGACTTGAAACTAAGTCTGATGCTCACTCTCATTACTATCAACTCATGGTGAACACTGAGCATCCTTTGCTTAAAGCCAGTACCACTTACCAAGTTTAAAAACAGACAGCTGGAAGACTACCATTAGTCCTACTTACCAAACCATTGGTTAGCAACAAAGCTTGATGCCGACATCGCTATTAATGTTTATGTTCAACAGCTAACGTAACCTAGACAAATAATTAAACACGTTAAATTTTATGTACATGATTCAATGCAGCTGGAATAAAAACTTACAAGAATTGTTACCAAAGAAGTAATGTAGTAACATGACTTAAGCCATCCGACTTCTTTCCGTGGGGCTAAGCCAACAGCAATTTTGGACTTTAAGGCACAACATTAGATGATTTATCAAAGAAATTCCAAAAGACATGTGCTAGCATTCAGAACTTTGGCACGTGTGTGCACGAATGTTTGACTAGACGTGGAGGGCATTGCAATCGTTATTGTATTGAAAGTAGTTATTTATTCCATGGTATTTTTAAGCGTTCTAAATTTTCCCAAATTTTTTAATTAAATTTAATATTTCTACACATCCTCAATAAATCAATGGTAACATTGGGAACAAATGCACTTCTCTGCAAAACACTGCAAGTGCAAAGCAAAATCGGCATCAGAAATAAAGACAAATGTTTCCCAGGCACCGCCGCAACGTAGAAAACGCAGAGTTTTGAATTTTTTCCAGCTTTTGGTAAAGGTTGGTACTTTTCATGTTAGTTCAGTTTCTCATTGAAATGGATTTTTATGTGGTTGGTTACACAAAAAGTTTTTTCTTGCTTTCAGCAAAAATACAGCCAATAAAGTGACATCCGCATAATACTTTAAAACCGAACAAGCTGAAAATAATTTACTTAGGACATAAGCAACTAATAGCTATTAAGACCCATTTTCTGGAGCATTTTATGAATGAATGAAAGGATGGGCGTTGGTTGCTTAGATTAGCTGCAGTAGCATAGTGTGCACTGTTAGTGCGCAGCAGGGTCTCTTTCGTAAATCGCTAAGCATTCGTTTCTAAGTAAACAAGCAGCACTCGGCTGGGCAAGAGGCACATGCGGATTTATAAATAAGCCTTCCCTTCTCCCTCCGGTTTCTACTTTGGTTGCGTTCAAATGCTTTGCGTCAGTTTAGCAGACCTTAACAATGTCACTTGTTTATTTTTGGGGCTGAGCCACGGTATTTGAGTGATGTATGCAGTAAATGGATTTTCGGATATTAGTTGTGAAATTCTGGCAACTGAATGTGGGAAGGTTCCCGGTTAATCATGTAACCGATCCCAACCTTCCTTTCGAAAAAAAATTCATGCTCATCGCACATAGTGAAGTCCATATTAATGATGACTTTTGAAGTAATTGCTGCAATTCACGAGCTCCCATTTAGGTTACCCCCCGTAGGCTGGTACAAGAATAGGCGTTACAGTAGTAACTGACATTCTAAAATGACTAATGTTTTATCCATAAGGCCTACGCCTTTTTCTTCTTTTTGAAATTATTTACCTGAAAAACATTTCACCTAGTTTGCATAGTCTAACAAAAATGAATTTTAAGCCGTACTGACTTGAAATTGCTTCAATTAAAGTAATGATTGTGGTCTAAACGTATGCTTAATATGCGAACAATTCATCTGGACACAGACATTTTTTTTTTAATTAATAGAGGCTTAATGGCGCGTCGACAGTTTGGTCATTAGTGCCAACCTCAGTCACAGTGCAGTGGTCCGAGTTGCCACTGCACCAGACATTACAGCAACCCTTCCGAATGTCAATCCAGTAGCAGTCGCCACTTGGCCAGTAGACCTTACAATGCACTCGCCATTTCACAATTTTTACTCGCCACATACCAAATACGTCTTGTATGGTGAAAGATTTCTCTAACTTATGCATTAACAAAATTGTCCAACTTTCTTAAACTCCAGTATTAATGCAGAAAATCCAGTTATGTAGCCCTTATATCTGAGCATAACGCCGCAAACCGTTCGTCTCTAACTTATACGGTTCCAGAGATACCCCTTTTTTACTGGCATGCTCTGTAGCTAGTCGCCGATTTGGCGAGTAAGGCTAAATTCCAAGTCGCCAACTGTTGATTTCCACTAGCCAAATGGCGAGTGGCGACCGACATTGGGAAGGGTTGCATTACAGAGATATTATTCAAACCCCTAATCTAATCTTGTCATACATCTGTACCTCCTGCAAAAACTGAAAAACACCGGATGGGAGGACAGACTTATCGCCCAATTGACGCGCAATATCATGCGGACACAGAAATGTTCTGGGTTACTTAAGTCACTAAAATAGGACTAACCCACATGTGAAGTGAAATTGGGGTTGAAACTTTGCATCACAACGGAACTGTGTTTTGTTGACAACAATCCAGTGATGGCCACATCGTGCAATCTCCAGGTTTGTGATGGTGAGACAGTTCTGTGCTTCTAATTTCACTGTAACAAAAATTTGTTAAAGGGCAATTAGATTCATTTTGACATGATGTTTTACTTTTGGATCACTTACACGATAACTAAACACAAGAACTGCGGTAAGAATACGTTACGTATAGTCAACACCATAACCAAAACATGACACGGAGACCACCATTGTTTTGCTGGAACGCGCAGAAATTAATGCAGACAGATGTCACTTTTCGATTTCGACTCGCAACCGATTGAGATAGCTCTGTTGGCTGTGAGAGCTCAAACGTCCGACGGCCTTAGCTGGCCACGGACGTCTAAGGCCGTCGGACGCTTGAGCTCTCACAGCCAACAGAGCTATCTCAATCGGCTGCGAGTCGAAATCGAAAAGAGACATGTCGGATCCCACGGATCGGAGCTCAGGCCCTCGTGCACCAGGTACGACTCCACCTTTATGTGCACACCATAATAATCACCTAAATCATGTGCACATCTCCAAAATCCACTGCACTAGGTTGCTCAGCTTAAATCGTTGTAATTGAGCATAAATTAATCAGTTCCAAAATAACGGTTTTTTGTATGGGGCAAGGGGGAAATTTGTCAGGGTAGCTAGATGAAACTCTAGCATAACTTCAACTTTTTCTTTAACTTTACGTCCCAATTCACCTAAATATGCAATTCAGCATTAGCTCACAGCAGGCGGCAGTCTTCTTAGTTTCTGTACAAAGTGGTTCACCCTTTCTGTGGAACACCTTTTTTCCCTCTACTAACACTTCTTTCCCTTCCTTCCCCCGTCCCCACCCCGGTTTCCTGTCCGTCATTTTTTTTTATTTCTTTACAGAACTGTAGGGGGGCGGGGGAGGCCACAAAATTAGCAGCATCGCGTCAAAATTTGCACCAAAATTTTAGACTTTTGCGTTGCAAAATTTAAATTTGCTTAGCAGTTTAGCGATGCAAAAAGAAATTTATAGGTTAACTAGGCCTCTGTCAAAAAAATCCTTTGGAAATAGGCTACCCCTAAACATTTACAATAAAACATTAAGTTAATATACTGTGAAGCGAATGGTTTTTGCCAGAGTAGGTCTAGCTTAGTACAACATACATCAGCTACAGAGGCTACGTAGCTGTAGGCTGTAGGCTACGTCAAAGATCTTAATCCCAACAAAAGTTAGGCCTAGTTAATTTTTATAAAAACAATGTGTAATCAGTGAAGTTGAAGCATTGTTTATACAATACACAATCGTAATATTAATATATCAAAATATTTAGAAATTGTCAAGTAAAAATGGTGCAATTTATATGTCAGATGACCACATTAAAAACAAAATACCTTCTTGCCTGTCTATTGATATTACCTGTATTTTCCAAATTTTTATTTTGCATCACAATTACTTCATGTTTTTTTTTTTGGGGGGGGGGGGAGAGCTCTGTATAATAAGCCTAGTTCTTTATTTATAATACGGTATAGTTTTAAATGGGTGGCTACCTCACTTATTTTACTTTATTAAAATAGGACTAGGCTATGTTGTCTTTACTTTGAAATTAATGCCCTCGGTCTTAAAATTTCTTTATTACAACGGAGAAAACACACTAGCACCACCTAACTGTAGTGATTGGAAAAAACTACACTTGAATTTTTGAAGAAACGGCCGTTCTTCTTATTCGAAAGAATTTCTTTTGTAGTTGTTTTCTTGCTTGAGCAATAATAGCCTTTCAGTCATTCATACAGCAGAGTTTATTTTTTTTATGTTCATAACAACTACCGACAACTGCAAAGCATAAAAAATCCCCCTCCCCCACTGCACTCCCGAGTTACACGTGTTTTATATTACTAAAAAAGTCGTAGGTTCATAGTATCACTTTTGTCCCATAAAACATGTGTTATTGATTATTATTCAGTCGACTTGCCGAGTCAATTTGGGGTCATAGGCTACCGAGTCTTCGATATTTTGGGTAACCGGGTTCATCCGGTCACACAAGTGACTCCATACCAACTCTGATGCATACATCACTTGCAGCAGTTTAATGCAAAATACCAAAAGCGGTATTCATTTGAACTATATTTCTCTTCGTGATACAGTACTGCACTAAGCTTAAGAGTGCACTGTGCAGTAATTCACGAAAGCGTTAATTGATAGTTATTACTGAATGAGAAATGAAAATTCACTAGGCCCTACTTTCTTCATTTTTTTTTTATAATATTAAAATCTCACAGACTACCTTTAGCAAGCACCTGCTTAGAGAACTGACGTCTTTTCAACTGCTAAGGTTATCTTGGGGCGGAGAGGGACAATTTTACTAGAAAATACTTAGGATCTTTGCGCCACAACCTGCTTAAGAGGCCAACGATGTAAATGTCGAGACATCAACAACTTTACTTGCGTGGTACAATCAGGGTTGACGCCACAGAGGGGGCAGGGGAAGCCTTGTTAACGTTAAATTAATTTTTTTTTAATTTAAATTCACCAGTTAATTTAATTTGTAAATAAAATATATAAAAAAAAAACAGAATTTTGGTCCCAATTGCTAAAGAATTTGTACGAAAAACATCCAAAATTTGCTTAACAATGTGAGCAAACGTATCTTGGGAACCCGAAAATAGGCCCTCAAATAACGTAAAATGCATCGGCTTGCCCCGGACCCCGATAGGGGAGCTTCCAGCGCTCCCCCAGATTCCTAAGTTGGTTTCGCCGGACCCCTGCTAAAGTGTATCATATTTCAATAAAAAAAAATGTTAATTTTCCTTCCCCCTCCGTCGGGGAATCATTGCCCCCCTACCAGCAGTTGGCTGGCGCCACTACTGGGTACAATTATGTGCAGCTGATTTCTTTCAAATTCGATGTTGGAATAGATTGTTAAGTAGAAAACTCGAAGGAATGGAATGGAATTTATTTAAAGGAGCCCTGTCCCGAAGCCACAGACCCCAATTATAGATTAGATTACTACAGCCAAAATACCAAAACTATTCTGCCACTACATTACACCACTTGAAATTCGAACGAACAATGTGGGAACAACATGAAAATTGCAAACTGTGCAAACTCGGCCCAGAAAGAGACCTCGTTATAACGTTAAACGGCGTTTTTGTTTTAACGGAGGTGTGCCCTACCAATCAAAGAGTAATCCATATTGCAGTAACTTCGTTTTAAATCGAAGTTTCGCATTAATTTTCACCTATTTGCAGCAATTGTTGTGCTCATTGCCTTAACGTCCTATAATTTATTACTCCCAAACCGGCGGCCTAAGTTTGCGACGCAGAAACCCCAAATGTTTTTTTATTTTTTTTTTTATTTACGGGTGTGTCTGGTCCCTGGAGACGGGATTCCAGATTTGTACGACTGTTCACAGTGAATTTGTCGAAAGCTAAGCTTTGATCTTGTTCACGTGAACGTAACCTGCTAACCAAACTAAGTCAACCAAGAATCAATCCAGGACCTAACCAACTGTAAACTTGGTTTTTGAATCAGTCTCTTTGGGTAAAAGACGCCGACCGATTCAGCTTGACGGACGACGGAAGAACTCCCTAGAACTAGTAGCAGCTCCCCCTCCGTGCGACATCGGAGGCAAGCAACATCCACACAAAGACGAGCCCACAAAACGGTTCAACAATCTAATGAAAACCGACCACAATCGTACTCGTAATTAGGTTGTGGCATGGTAACAGTGCTAGAGCAAAAATAAACTTGTTCAGTTAGGTTACTTATTCTCACCTTATTCATTTCTACATACCTGATAGCATTGACGACGCCAACGGATTTCGCCGAGGCCATCTTTAAGAAAGTTGGGTATGCTTTCCTGGACATCTTCCTGACAAATGCAATCCGTGCCTCGAATCCGTGCGCTGCCCCGTAGCCCCCAGGATTTCCAAGGTTGTGAGCGTCCTTAGTCTCTTACTTCCTTGGAGCAAAAGTTAATAAAACCATTGTGGCACATTGTGTGTCCATAATTTGCTTTTGCTTGGAGCAAGGAGGCCTTACGGTAAAGCGGCACAGTTTAGTAAACTATTACCTTTATTTACACCACGATTATTGCTGGAATGCGAGTGCGACCGATTATTGGCTTTGCTGCGCTTATTCTTTAAGTTGCGATTTTCTGCCGGTCGGTCCACAGAGGGTCGTCACAAAACACGAGTTGGTTTTGGTTTTAGTTTTTTTTTTTTACGTCCTACTCGTATTTTATGACGAGCCCTTGCGGGTCGGTCCTAGTACGTACGTTTTATGCCAAAAATGTCGAATAAATGTATTGTTCCTGCTTCCAATAATGGATATGACTCCTAGGGTAAATTTTCAGGGCCGTAAAAAAGGTTACTTGGTTGGGGGGGGGGGGGGGCGTGACTGTCATTTTACCAACTCATCTTATGATTTTGCCAACTGGTTTAAAGAATGCCATTAGTGCTGCTAGTGCGGAGCCCCGGAAGCTGAAGCATTTTACGCTATTTTAGTGCTTGTTTCTAGCCTCCAGTGAATACTGAAGCAACAAATTGTCAAGCAAATTTTTGTGATTTTTTTTTATTCGTATTTTAGGATGGTAGGTTTCGTAAAAATTTTATTGTGACTAAATCGGTTTTTTTTTAGATTTTTTTTCCCAAATTAAATTAAACCGAGTTCAGTTTAGAATTATATAAACAGGCCAGCTGGCCACTGACGATTGAGGGTTGACTTAATTGTACATTTTGGACTTTTAGTCTGTAATGAATGACGACGACTCCTGTGTGTAAGCATAGGCAGCAGGTCAGGGGCAGACATTTTTTTTAAATGTACTATCGAAAGGTGAAATTAATGAAATCTTTTTCTCAGTTGTATCCCAAACAACTAGGCCTATAGGCCTAGAGGTATTATTGTAAAAAAAAAAAAAAACTGTCACATTTTAAAACAAAAACATGCTCCAGTTTTTAAATAATGGAGCGTCGAAAGACGAAAGAAATGGCGAAACTTTTTACCTCAGCTTTGTCCAAAACAACTTGATGTATTATTGGAGAAGAGCTTCCACGTTTGAAATCAACATGCTCCATTAAATTTTTTTCCATCGATTCAGGGGATCTTGGGGACCGGTCATTAGTTATGGCCGTGGGGGTGGGGTAGGAAATGAAAACTTTAATGTGATCACTAAATTTTCGATGACTCCCCCTTCAAGACCAGAAAAAAACCTTGATTCCTCCCACCCTACAGTCCAAAAATGATGAACAACCCCACGAAAATATTTTACACCCATCTTTTGTCGAGATTCCTACAAAAGTATGATGAACACACTGTTTGCTTATATGACCACTTCCTAACATAGTCAGAAACTAAAATGCTGAAGACGCCAAGAAACCAGGTGCCAAAGCTTTTCTATAAATTTTTTTTTAAAAACTGTACTTCCAGGAATAGTATTATTAGTTTCAAAAGCTTGTAAACCGCAGGGGGGGGGGGTCTGGGGGTCTTGCCCCCCAGAAGCTCAGCCGTTTTTGGAAATTTTGACTGCTGTAAGTGCCATTTTTGTGGTCCCGTAGGGTAATCTTTGCCCTCATTTCGTGGCCTTTTTTTGGGGCACTTTTGGCCTTTAATATGGGATCTTATGAACTCTTATCGTCAAATTTTGGACCTACGAAATTAACAAGTTTAAAATTTTTAACAACTTTTATTTGAAAAATGTAGTTGTTTCTGCATTAATACAAATTCAAATTTAGTGGCGATAGGTTAACAGAAAAAGGACAACAGAAAATCAAACAGCTAATTCAATCTTTCCAACTCGGTTTTTGATTTTGCCAACTGTACCCGATTTTCATGAAGTACACAGATTTAGTTCACGTTACTGTTTTAACTAAAACCAAGGCACTGATGTTGTGTTTTGGTATATTAATATGCCAGTAATTTTCTACCCTCCTGAAATACCAGTTACGAGTTGCTCCACGCTAAAACCCCTTCTGAGCGGCACTGTCTAACAGAAAAAGAACTATAGGAAGTAAAATAGCCAACTCAATTTTTTATTTTGCCAACTGTGTACGATTTTCGCGAAGTTAATTGTTATCACGACTTCAAACTCGGTGGGGATACAGTTTTGTCCATTTTTTGTTTTTATTTTCTACATTATCTGTGATAATTATAAGTTATGGTGGTGACATAGCAAACAAAACGGCCAAGTCCATTTTCAATTTCGCCAACTACGCAAATTTTAGCGGAGTTTCCTTTCCCCCAACTCCTTACAGCCTAGCAATGCAGGGAAGCAACGAGAAATGATCAGGGGCAGCGTTTCACTTACTTCCAAGTTACACAGAAGTGTTGCGAAAACTGATGGAAAAAAAAATGTATTGTAAACTTTACTTTCAAACTGACGATATGATGATAATAATTAACCAGTACTCAAATTTGCAGTGAAAATTGCAGTGAAAATGCAGTGAAAATTTGTCCGATTTTGCCAACTCTACAACTCGAATTTGCCAACTGTATGTGTTTCTTAGATGGTTGGGGGGGGGGGGCCCCCCCCCCCCCAGTCGCTTCGGCCCTGTAAATTTTAAGAAAATAATGACAAGATAACAGCTATAGCAGGCAACGTCTATATACAGGGTGTTCGGAAATTGGTGTCAAATATTTTGAGGGTCCGCTGTGTGATCAAAGATAAGAAGAAAAAGTCCTATAAACATGGGTCCGGAAATGCACCAGTCTTTAGTTACAGCCCCCCCCCCCCCCAGGTTTGGGGTAAACAGTTCTTAAATACCTCGTAATGTGCTAGAACGTTCAGTCGTATCCACCAGCGCTTACGGGAAACAGGCTCATTTGGGAGACGGACATCGGATGCTGGAAGAACTGTGCGAACTGTTGGCTTGGAAGACAGAGTTCTCCAGCACATAGCAGAAAATCCATCGGATAGCACACGACGCATTGCACGCAGAGAGGGTGTCAGTAATTCGACGATTTGGGACATTTTGCATCATAACCTGCTATACCCCTACCATTTGCAACGTGTCCAAGGTCTTGGCGAGGCCGACCTTCCACCACGACGAGCGTTCTGTGTGCGACTGAATCATGAATGTGGAGCAGACGCTCATTTCCTGCCGTCTATCCTGTTTACAGATGAGGCTGGCTTCACACGTGATGGCATATTCAACTATCACAACAACCATCTTTGGGACCATGCAAATCCGCACGAGGTACAACAATCTAGACATCAACAACAATTTAGTCTAAACGTTTGGGCTGGAATTGTTGGTGATCATTTGGTAGGGCCTTTTTTTCTACCTCGACGCCTAAATGGAGAAACCTACCTCCATTTCCTCCAGTATGACTTGCCCCAACTACTGGAAGATGTTCCCCTGGCAGTCAGGACACGAATGTGGCTTATGCACGATGGTGCACCTGCTCATTTCAGCCTTTTGGCCCGACATTACCTTGATGGAAGCTTTCCTGACAGATGGATTGGACGTGCAGGCCCAATAGCATGGCCTGCTAGATCTCCGGACTTAAACCCGTTAGACTTTTATCTTTGGGGACACTTAAAGACACTCGTGTACAGTACACCAATTCCCAATGCTGATGTACTTCGCCAAAGGATTGTGGATGGATGCAACCAGATTCGCACAACCCCTGGAATCTTTGAACGGGTTCGTCGGTCCATGGCGCAGCGGCTTCGGAACTGCATCGAGGCAGAGGGGGGTCATTTTGAGCACCTACTATGATAAAACGCTTACGTTTAGTTTGTTTTCCGTCGTATTTATCTTTTTGAGTTGCTTGTCACAGAATGTTCTGGAGAGGAGGTCTTTTGCGGATGCGTATTGCAGTTAATTGCAGCAGAGCCGCAAATGCAATGATACTCAGTAAAACTTTGAGTAGCCATCTTCTGTTTACTTAATGATGTTTCATTTCTCGATTGTTTTCAATCACACAGTAATGTGATACGATGTGTTTTTTCTGGTATGTACAATTTGTTTCATTAAAGTACAAGACCAAAGCAGTTACTCCTCTCTTCCCCCACGTTTGATCCCCCCCCC
>JAHWFP010230478.1:0-14567 GCA_023313725.1 Lithobius niger
AACATCCTTCACTACGTGTGGGAGGACAGATGAATCGTACATGACTTATCGATGTCATTTTTTTATTACCTCTTCCTAGTGGTTTTCCACTACTCACTGCACTGCTGAGAGCAGCTATTCAATCTCAGGTGGCCTTGCAATTCTCCCTCGTGGTTTCCAATTCTGGTCTTAGATGGTGCCCATGATCAGTTGTCAGGCGCGACCTTTTTTTCTCATTGTGGCCCCGCTGACTCTGTACTTCACCTCACGATTTCAAATTATGGTATGAGATAGTGCTCATGACTCATTGTTAGGTGCGAGAAATTAGACGATCGCCGTATATCTTTAGTTTTGATTGGCAGATGACGTAGGAACACAACAGCCAATCAGAGCTTGCTGTCGGTAATTCATTTTTTGTGGGGCAATACATTCTTCCTGTCGCTATTAGTCCTCGCTCGCTTACTGTACTAATAATGTAGATACGGAAGGGCTCCTATTAATTACGTATGCCAGTGTGCGTATGCTAATTTCAACTATCGGACTTACGTCAATCTCGGCTTTCAGAGAAACCAACTCAACAGTCATAGCTAGGATATCATTGTCCAGGCTGGTGCAGAAATCGTCAATCTTCTTGTTGCGATCATCCAGACATCTTGTCAGCATAATTTTCACCGATTGGATAATTGGCGATAAGGTCTGTGAAACGAAAAAAAAATATTTGAGTTTTGGATGAAGATCAGTTTTCAACTCCAGAATACCAGGGCCGCCCACGAATGTACCAGGAAAGGGAGAGGGTAGGGAGAAATACATCGGTAATTTTTCGCCTGATCTTTTTTTTTTAACTGTAATTTCTTGCAAAAGTGCAATTCTCGCCTTCATTTTTTCGATATGTTGTTTGTTTACACCCCCCCTCCCATTTTACGCAAGTTACTTTTTTTTTACAGACCTGTAACTCTTTGCCCCAGTTTTTGCAAGCCAGTAAATTTACTCCCTCATCCTTCTCGAACCCATATTAACGTCTGACAAATTAGCTTCTTAAAAAATTCACCCTACAACTCTCTACCTCCCCCCCCCCCCTACGGTAGTTCCAACCCTGATCCAATCTTAATCGGAATTAGAATTTCAAAACTTCATTTCACATTTACAAATTTTACGGCAATTAATTAAAGGATGTTCCGTGAAAAAAATAATGGTTTTTTTTTTCTAATGGACGAACTTTATAATGGCATGTTTTCTCCCCACCTGGGTTTTATCGTTAGTATCGTCACTAGCGCGTCGTTTTATATCGAAAAATGTTTTCAGCCCCGAGTTGCATTCTGAAGCTGAAAAACACCGAGAACTTGCATGAGATGTTTTTGTCAGCTTCGGGACGTAACTAGGGGTTGAGAACATTTACTCTCGAGTGGCATTTGAAGCGAAAATGTACGGTCTCCCAAGTTGTTTTGGTTTCCCAACGATCCTTCACAAACTTGCCGAAAGTAGCCTAACTAACCTGAAAGCAAAACAACTGTTGCAGACAATTGCGTGCAACCAAAATAAATACGTATTTTATTTTTATTGAAAATATTGATTCTTAGATTTAAAACAGAGAATATGGTCCGTAACAATACTAAGTTTTGCAACAATTATTGATTTAAATTCAACTATTTATGTTTAAGTACCACATTTAATATTTTACGTACTGTGGTTGCTTCTATACCACCGCGCTTCGAATATTAGCGGCGAATTGGCCTAATAAGCTTGGGCAGGAAGCTGATGCCTGCCGATCGTTTTGTCACCACGGTAACCAAAGATTAGTCGTGCATTGCTGAGAAGCCAGATCATGTCTCACGTATATTTATTCAGAAATTGGGTAAGTCATACTAAATGTAGTTCTGTCAAATTTACGTTATGTGGCAGAGACCATGAAACCAGATGAATCGATCTTAAAAACTACATGGAGGATTGGAGGTTGACAGTTTTACCTGATAAAATACAGCATGCTTATCCTATCAGTAGTAACAGCGTCGTTTTTATCGATAAATTTTCTCAACCACAAGTTATATTCTAAAGCTGAATATACCTATAGCACTTGTGCGAGGTGCTTTTATATCAGCTTGAGAATGTAACGAGTGGGTGAGAAAATGTATCGATACTTAAAACAACGCTCAAGTTGAATTTGAAACGAGAATACACCGTGTCTCCTTTAAAATAAACTTTAAAATAAAAACTTCAAATTTATGTAATACTGCCTGGTTGTTCTGCAGCGATTTCATACTTAAATTCATAATTCCTCTTTGCGCATATGACAAAAATCTACAAATTGTAGCCAAATGCACTCATTGGCTCGTTTGGTGTTTGTAGGAATCGTATTTTCTACCTACGCCTCGATGGATAAAGCAGTTTTGTTCCCCCTACGATTCAGCACAAACTTGCCGAAAGTAACTCCCCGTGAAAGCAAAGCATAGTTGTAGGACGAACATTAATACTAGTCAGGGCGCATCAACCAAAGTAAATAAGTGTTTTATTTTTAATGAAAATGTTGTTTCTTACTAAGTTTTACGACAATTAGCCTATTAACAATTTATTTTTAACTATTTACGTTTAGTTTAGGTACCGCATTTATTTTTTTACGCAATTGCTTCTGCGGTTGCTTCTGCCGTCACATTTTTTTGGAATATTAGCGGCGATTAAGAGAAATATTCGTTTCGTTTTTTATACTTGGACGGAAAAGCGATGGTAGGCTGACCTTGGCCTGGGCATGGTTTATCGATCAGCATCCTTTGGGTAAGGACCCAAGGACGAAAAGCACGCTGATCGAAAAACCATGGCTGGGCTGAGCGATATCTTCTGTCATGATGATAACCAGAGAATATCAGGATTAGTTGGGTAGCCATCTCGTGCTTTACGTAACGAGCAATGATTCTGATACGTTGCATTTGCTAACAATTTGTTAAATGGAGTTCCGTCGTGCTAGTGTTATGTGGCGAAGTCCAGAAAGACAATCGATTGAATTGTAAAAACAACATGAAAGTACGAAGCTGATAGTTTAGTCTAAGAATATACCTTCACAATTTTCTAACGACATTTAACCAATGGACAGCCACTAAACAGCAGCCAACAGCCAATAACGCCTCCTCAACACTGATTTAACGACCACACTGTATTTTATCAGCTTAAACTGGCAGCCTCATCCCTCCATCTTGCATTTACGATCGACACTTCTGGTATCCTGGCTCCCACCGCGTAACGAACGTACGACAGAACTGCATTGCGTAGGCCTTAACCAATTTATAAACATACACGACGTACCTGCTAGTTAAGTGAAACATTGCTATACTTCCTGGCAATGGACACTTAATGTTAGGTTACCATGGTGACAGAAGTTCAGTGGCAGCATTAGCTTTCCGCCAAAGTGCGTGCTCTGGTTAGGTGGCTTTATCTGGTTAAGCCCACCATTGCCACTATGCGAAGCGTATCAGTAAAGGCAACCCCAATACGTAATATATTACGTGGTATGTACTTGAATAAACCAGAATTAGTAGAAAATAAATTACTAACAATTGTCGTAAACACTTAGTATTGTTAGTATTGTTAAGCTAATTTGATGGGTTTATTATTAAGGGGTTTATTATTAAATGTTTCTTTGTTGTTATGCATTAATATAAGTTGATAAGTTCCAAAAACCACTGGATGATGGAGGCATTTCGGATTTAAATAAAAAAGAATATTGCTTGAGGCATGTTTTTTATCTCTGTTGGAACTTTAAAAAAAAAGGGGAAAAATTTACTAGCTGTTGGAGGTTGTGGTATAAATTTAGGGATATATTTATTTTTAGTATTAAGTTTATTTTGGGTTAGTATCAGTAGTCCACCCACATCAGTTCTTCCCATTCCAGCCGCTATTGAACCTTAGCAGCATTTATCTATGTATAGTTATTAACTTATGTGAATAAATAAGACTGACAAAATGAGATCTTGCTGTAGCAAAAAAAATATTCTACATACTGCGGCCAAACGTGCTAAGCCTTTCATTATTATTCCGCTAACTAAAACGAATTGTTTATTTTTAGAATAGAAAGAATGAATAACATTGATGATGCCAAGAATGACAACTGCTCACCGAAAAAACGGCCATGTCCTCAGGTGGCGTCAATACTTTATGTTTTTCAATCAATTCGTACATCTTTTGCAGTTTGTCACACAGAAGCTCAACCTCATTAACCTAGAAAGCAAAATATGATGCAAAATATTATTTTAATTGTAAAGCAACACAGTTGTAAGAAATAAACCATCAGCATTTAGAATATGGAGCACTGACAAAGAGATTTTCTAATTTTGTAAAAACTGCCAATCCGGATTATTTATAAAGATACTTTCCGTACACTGGTAAGCAAACTGTCGTCGTATTGGACCAAATTGACAATAAACAATCTTTTTTTTTTTTTGCTACCACCAGAAGTAGCATAAAGAAACCATGAAGGCGTGTTTGTGATAATATTACCCCGCATACCATAATATTACCCTGCGTCGCGACTACATGCAGTCAACTATGAAACGACTTGTAATTTTCACCTTCTAATTCTGACGGATAACCTGCGTTAAAAATACACTGTGGAGGTTTTAACCTAATAAACAAGTCTGAAAAATATCACTCGTGCTGCAATAGTTCAGCACGCGTTAATTCCACATGAAACCATTGAAACGACCCTGAGGCGAGGGAGGAGATGGATTCTTCAAACCAAGGCCAACTGCAGTAGAAATGGCTTGTTTCGCCTACTCTTGCGAGGTCTGGAAAATTAATGTTACCAAAGCAAAATAAGAACCTTGGGATGTCGAACCAAGTATAGGAATGCAAGGATTTATAAGCTGTTACCAGCAACGTATTATGCTTCTCCCTCATAAAACAAGTGTAATGAAGATTTTCTAATTTTGTATTATTAATAAGCTTGGATATTAATAAGCTTGGTAAAATTGTTTTGTGTGCTTGCTGGTTTTTCTGGCCTTGAATGTGTGTGCTCAGGTTATCTCGGTAACGTGCGGTTGATCTCACCTAATGTTCCCAGAACTAATGGACCGGTCATTATTTATCACTGGAGGGGGGGGGGGGGCCCGGGGGAAATGGGGAGGGGTCATGAAGTTTTGGACCGGGGGGTCCATACATTTTTCAGTTCCCGTCAAGAGAGGGTGGGGTCGAAACATACTGACCAACAGTAAGAAGAAGTCATTTTTGGACCTCAAAAATGGTACTTTCAGCAGTCAACATTTCTAAAAACTCCTCAGTTCTGGGGACAAGCCCCTCACAATCCCCATGATATGAATGTTAATAAGGTTTTGAAGCTATTAGTATCATTCCTGCAAGTATACGTTTTACAAAATAAAATAAAACAAGCCATGGCACCTGGTTTCTTTGCTTCTTCGGTCTTTCAGGTGCTGACTATGTTACGGAAGTGGGCATATAAGCAAACAGTGTGATTACCAAACATTGTATGAATTTCGACCAGAGATGGGTGTAAGGAGCATTTTATGGAACATTTTTAACCCAATATGTCTTTTCGTTAAAAACGAGACGCGTTTCCTTACAACTAACGGTAACTGTTTGTATGGAGAGCTACTTACCTTATTTGGCTAAAGCACTAATCTTGGCTAAAGGAATCATCTGCAGACAGTCGCAATAGGTATACGGAAAGCGCTTTTTTTTGGAGGGGGTCACATTATTTTTGGACTTTGAGTCGATCAAACTTTTATTCAGGTTCTTGAAGGAGGGGGGTCATCGAAGATTTGGTGGTCACATTCATTTCCTCCACCCATCCCCCCCCACCCCCTTCCCCCAGCCATAAATAATGACCGGTCCCTAACTTAGTATCTCTACTTGTATCCCCTTCCCCCCACTAATATTTGGATTAAAATTAGAGGTTACGACGATGGCGATATCCATGTACGACCTGGAATACTTTATTTTGAAGTCTGGCCAGGTATTGCCTTGATTTAAACGATCTTTTGTGTAATAAAACTATTATTTTTGTTTACGGTAAAACGTTTATCCCAGCATAAAAAAAGATGGCCATATGCATCAAATGCCACGTGTCACAGTACATTAAATTTGATTTAAGACAATGTGGCCTGGCTTGCATTAATTCGGTAATGCATGTAGTTTTTTTATGTACTCTCTAGACACACTGTGTTGATTGTTAACTAGCCTATAATTATGTCCAATGAAGCTGTTTTTAAAAGCATGTTAGGGATGTCGGACATTGCATCGATCCTTTGCGGAAGAATTTCCCTTGTTTATTTGTCTTACCGCGTAATATTTTATATTTCCTGAAAGCCACGGATCTCTAGAATATGTTGCACTCTGAAATTGTAAATGTACTCTGCCTTTTTTTAAATACTCAAGGAAATTAGAGTGGAGATTGGCAGCCATTATTTGCCCTGAGGGCCGAGTGATGGTCAAACCCAGCAAATCCGGTCACCTGACCGGCCTCTCCAACCTACTGTCCAGAAACATGCGAGCAGCCAATCAGAGCTGCCAAGATCTCCTACACAGCGGTGCTAAGGATGCCAGGATCCGACCAGCTTGCTTACATAGCAAGTGCAACAAAAATGACCATCACCTGCCAACTAACTTGATAGGGAAAGTTACGCAGGTCACACTGGACATGAGCGACGATCATGGGATAACGGAGACTTCGCTTGAAAGTTGTGATGTTGGACTACTGCTCCTATACATCGAAGGTTTATTCGATCAGTACTGCTGGATATTCAATATTTCCTGGGGAATCGCGCCCACTCCCCAGAATAATGCGAAGATGACAATTGTAAAGGCTGGCCGTCGAAAAACACTTCGTTTTGCAAACGAACAATTATTTTTCCCTGAGCACCCCAAAAACCTCGATTTTCAAACCTCAACCATTTCCACAATAATGGACAGAAACCGTCAAACTCTCCAATGTTTAATAGCCCGAATCAATATCTACCTCTTGAGGAAGCCCAAAGTGGAAAATTCGATCCAGAAGTTCGACAATCATCATTTGAAAATCTCACGAAACCAACCGCAGCGCTCACCATTTCCGGCCGCCATTATTGTAACTCAATGTATATTTACGATTTTATTTTATTGTTCTTTTAGGGCAAAAAGCCCAAAAAACACTAGCTTAGTTGTGGAATAGGAGGAGCTTCCTCTGCGAAGGTACTAAACCTCGATTTCATGTACAGACAACAATTTGAAGTGTGATATTTTTTATTGTGTTTGAACGATCGCAACTACTATGAAAAATTTCCACTAAAATCAAGCCAGTCCTTTAACTTTAAGGTTAAACCTCCAATTTAACTTCATGCGTTTTAGCATACAACTAAGCTAGACTATTTATTCATTTATTTAGCCTTTTAGAATAATCTTTTGCCCCCAGAAACGCTGCCATTAGTCCACGTAATTCGACATCGGCATTCTACCGGACACGAATTTTTTGTGTATATATGTTTGTTTTAGTTCTCCTCTAAACCCGACTGAGACCTTCCAAACACTACTGCTGGCTTGTTCCTCTATTAAAAACAAAAGATATTTATAAAAAAATCTGTTCAAAGCCAATCCGAAAGTCAAACCGTGCAAAAACTTCGAATCCTCAATTTGCCCCCCCCCCCCCCAGCCAAAACTAGTTGTTGTGTATAACACTGCAGTTTTCAGTTAAAGCTTATCAAATTTAATAGTAATGCTTTATGCATTACCCAAGTCAAAGTATTAAGCTTTAACCAGAGGCTATTCACGTTGCAAACATGTAAATATTCATTCCATAGTCATTAATTCAAAATAAAGGCCTATTTCCCAAAGTTCAATTGAGTAAAACTCAAAACAGGCCCATCTTTGCATGTCCCACCTCCTACAAACGGCTCTGCACCCAGTCCCTTTGCTCAACCGACTTCTCCTCCCACATTCCATTCTTCTCGAAGCCCTCAGCCAATCAGACCCCCGCAGCTCTCCTCGGCGTCCGCGCTAAGGTCCAGAAAATCCGCTGCCCCAGCATAAAAAGCCCCCTCACCCCTCCCTCTTCAGCACAGCCCCGAGCGCTGCTCGGGTGAGCACAGCTCACAGATCTCTCAAGCTAGAAGGGTCACGCTAGTCGGGAGTGGAGACGTCACGTCCGTAGGATGCCATGCCGGGAAAAATGGCAGTGGTTAGTATGTTTGTAGTTTAGCTTTTGAAATTTTAATTTAGGACCTCCCAAGTCTAAATTTATAGTTTAAAACTTAACTTAAACTCTCTAGCTTAGAGGAAATTATGGTGGTGACGCCTTAAGCGGCATATTAGGTTCTCTCACCCCATAACGTCAGAGTGGTTCTCTTACTAAAAACCAACATTTTTTTCTTATTTGTGTTAAATCTAACTTTAATCCAAATAACGGACGGTTTGATCTTTGTGTGGGATTCATTGGTTATTCACTCCAGACGTACTTTATAAGCAGCCGCGGCTTTTATAATTTGAGGAGTTGACTTCTAAACAGCAACTCTGGGAGGTTTAAAGCTCTGTTTTATCCCTTAGAAACAAAACTGTGAAACGGTTGATCTTTCATGCGTGTTTGAAACATACTGTTTGGTGACTGTAACCAGCCTGGGCTGTTCAGTCTTGCGGACGACTCAAGTGAGCGTTCAGTATTGCTTTTTCTATTCGAAAATTTAATTGATTGTACATTCAAAACACAAGTGTCGTTTTGTTGTAACGTGCGAATTACGAAATGTAAATTCAAACTTGTTGCTTTTAATTCATTGATATTCAAAAGCTGTTCGTGCAAACTTAATGTAAAGTGTGCTTTTCATTCCCTGTTGTTAAAATAAAACCCGGAGTTTTAAACTTCAGTTCGTTTGCTAAATGATTAATTGTTTAAGTGTAAAATAAATATATATGTAGCCCATCTTTAGTTTTAGCTCTTGATAAACAGTTAAATTCCATCGCTGGTGGCAGTGAAATACCAGCAGTATTAAGGTTAGGCCCCTTTAAGTAGGACCCGGCGCTCCATCCCCCATGCTGGGACTGTAGCCCATGCTGTGCTTATGCCATAAAAGTCGATATAATCACCGCAACACCTTAAGCTGAATCTCCGTGTCAAATCAGGAAACCGGGGGCGTTACAAGCACCTCAGCCGTCGTAGCGTCCGCCGTTACACAATGTTAAAAGTTTGAAATCTTTCTGAAAACTCCGTACAGCTCTATGCCAAAAATCCCTTTAGATTTGTTTATTTAGGATTTTCTAACTAAAAAACAAAATCATTCCGAATAAAATTCTAAGATGATTCAAATGATTCAAGTAAATCTTCATGACCCAAATTTGAGCTATTGTAAACCATGAACTGCTTTGATGTAACCGTTTCAAATTATTGTTACGTCTTCAATAATGCATGATAGTTCTACAACTGCGTTGGATGTTTTCTTCAACCACGTCGTTAGGTTATAGGGGTTGCCAGACGGAGACTAGTGGTAGCAAATACCTCGTCTCGTCACTGCCTTATGATATCGGTACACAATTGTGGAGTAACCCTGGGTGTTTCAAGAAGGGGGCTCCGCAACGCAAGCTCATACAATGATATCATGATGGCTGAATGATGGTAGAGGTCAGTCTAGCAGCATGAAGAAGCAGAAAAATTTACCATGGTTAAGTCTCAACCAGTCAGGTCACATCAGCTTCATGCAGAATTATATTTTTGGTTGTTGTTTTTAAATCAGTTTTAAACCTTAGGTCATCTGGAGCAAAGTAACGGTCATAAGACAAAATTGATCAGTTTAGAATCTTATTCGCCGATTTAGCAGCAGAGATAAGACCAGCAAGGGAAGAAGGAAAGCCAGGGGATTCGAACCAGGAAACTTCTGATCATTTTAGCTGAAAGAGACGTTGTCAAAAGCAGGCCAGAGTTAATTTCCCACAGCTTTTGAATGAGCCTGGTAGCCTGTCGCACTACTCTAGTGAGCACTACTGACTGGTGGTCCGTCCGTCCACCGTCCGTTTTTTTAACGCCTGTTGACGCTGCGTTACCGCGGATGCGGTGTGGTGTACGCGACATCTGTTGGACACATACCTCCATCGACGTTTCGTGACTGCACGTCCATCGTGCGTACGTTTTTCCAGGAACTTCCCCACAGCACCGCAACGTCAAAGCAAACGCAACGGTTTCTCAGTCCTTGTGTGACTTGAGCGCTGCATACATCTGTTATTTATTGCATACACGTTACCAAGAAATTGGCCTGGAATTGTTCATTGGGGAAGTAAAGAACTATCCTGAAGTATGGAATGTTGCTGCAGAAATGATTGAAGACTCATTAAGAAGTAATTAAAGAACTTATCCTAATTTTTTAGTTAATCTTCAAAGGTTGTATAATATCTTTCCGTGGTACGTCTTAAATCAGTACATGAATGTACCCAATATCGTCTCATTGGTTTCAGAATATATTTTTTGTACACGAGGTAGGCAAAATGGGTTGGCGGCAGAATGTTCACTGGCGTTATTTCACGGTATGTGTACATCGATTGTTATATCAACGCAGCAGCAACGCAGCGTCAATGCACGTTTAAAAAACTGTTGGGAGCTAACCCAGCATGAGCTTGGTTTGCTTGCAGCTTGGCAGCTGACAGCTCAGCTGGAGCCGAGTTTTGCTAAACCCTTCCTCTCTCACTGGTATTTATATCAGTGGGTCTTGTTGTCATCCCAAGGGAGAAGTAGGAAGCTCCACTTTCTGTCTGTGACTCAGTTATGTGGTTTTGCCAGAGATGGGTGTATGGATATTGCAATTCTGTTGCATCCAAGCCTTGAAATGACTATAAGGAAGTATGAGACTAAGTAGAAAGCCATTTTGTACATATTCCTAACCAGTAGAAGTAAACTAGGTATTGCTTGACTGCCAAATAGAATCTTCGTTTTTCATAGTGTGCCTCACATGCCGGGTGGCCATGTTGGACGTAGTAAATCATATTAAGTCCGAGCTGATTCTTCATAACATTCACATTCACTCTGCAGGAATATAGTTCTTAAGAAAATAAGACAACAAAAACGGATGTGTACACCGCGCCGTGGAGCCTTTACCAGGGTAGCTTTTCCAGTTTCTTCATACAGGTAACTTTTTTAATGTATAGGCATTCAAGTTTGGAGTAGGCTCTCTGGAGAAATGTTGCTCCCACCACAGCCCGTTACAGATAAAGACCAATCCGACCCTTCATTCAATAGTCACGCAGCCAACTTGTATTTTAGTTCACTAACATTATTAACAACACTGGTAATACGCTTCAACCCACATTCAGCATTTGTAGTGTGTACTTGAGTTGCACAACAGTTCATCAGGGTGGGAATTTGCTTTCCAGATTTTATGGTTTAAGTACTTGCAAGGCAGCCTAACACCATGGTAGCAGTTACTGTAACATGTCCTTGCTAAAAAAAAAAAGTTCGATTGTTGATGGGTTGAATGAAAGAATCCGTATTTACGCTAAACGCATACAGTTTTAAACCAAACTGAGCTACGTTGTTAATTTTGAGGCCACTCGGAATTGGCAGCTTGAAACGATAGAATGGCGTATTTATTTCTTAGATTTGGACCTCAGTCTCCCATGTTAAATGGGTTGATGCTATTGGTTGTTGCTTAATAACACCGTCATTTTTTTTAAAGCCATACAGTATGTCCCAGAAGTCCCGTACCAGTCAAATAACTTCTTAAGACTTGGATATAATAGGTTGCTGATAATAGCATACTCGTATATGAAGTCACCTCTGGCGAATCCGATGATGCCATCCCAAATGACCTTGGAGGTCGAATTCAAGGTCATCCAATTTGTATCTCCTAACCTACGCAAGATATGGGCATAAAGTAAATTAGAAAGTTGTGGGGGATCGTGCTACTTGTACAACACAGGAAGCAGAACAAAAATCGCATGCAAAACAAGGAAGATATTGACGAAAGAAGTTGAGTGGTGTAAAGAAGCCATCCATGGGGCAGCAGGAAATACAGAAATAACTGAACCATCAACCTAAACAGTAACAAGGATAGAATTCTTGCCCGGTTTTGGTAATAAATTAAAATAAACGCTAGTGGCAGATTTAAGGCAAAAGGACCGGATGGACAAGCCCTGAACGGTTTTTTTTTCACATTTTTTTTTTCTTCATTTCCGGTTAACCACTTGTCGGCTTTTCCATGCTTGAGTATCCGTTACCTGCATTTACCAAAAATAAGTGCACGAGTTTCCATGCGTTTACCTATGTGCATTTACCAGAATTTAAACGATGGTTCATATTAGTTGAATTTGGGACTCGTACTTTTGAAGTCATGGCGTTAAGTTAGTATGAGGGTAGGGGGGATGGATTATGTTGACATATCTGTTTCTTACTACCCGGACCCCCTCACTTACAGACACTGTACACCGTGTTTTCCCACACATTGTGTGCTAAGTTAATGTGTCTTGACATCGGCCTAATTGGCGCATCGGTCGTTTGCATTTATCAGGAGAGGAATTAACGGTGCAGGGGCGTTGGAAGGGGGGGGGGGGGGCCTTCGTGACAAAACGGGGCCTTTCAGGACTTGCCCACCACGCCCTTTTGGCATAAATCCTCCTCTGGCGTTTATTTTACAGTATTACTAAAACCAGGCAAGAATGCCATCTTTGTTACCGTTTGATTTGATGGTTCAGCTGGGTCTGTATTTCCTGCTGCCCCGAGGATAGTTTCGCCGCACTGCCCAACTTCTTTCTCTAATATCTTCCTTGTTTTGCATGCGATTTTTGTTCTGCTTCCTGTGTTGTACAAGTAGAACGATCCCCCACAACTTTCTAATTTACTTTATGCCCCGATCTTGCGTAGGTTAGGAGATACAAATTGCATGACCTTGAGTACGACCTCCAAGGTCATTTTGGATTGCATCATCGGATTCGCCATAGGTGACTTCCTATACGAGTATGCTATTATCAGCAACCCATATCCAAGTCTTAAGGGTTTATTTGACTGGTACGGGACTTCTGGGACATACTGTATACAGGCCCTATAATGCTTGGTAAACACGCACACAAAAATGTATTACAAATGTGGTGAACCAGGTTCAGTTCCAAGTGAGACCCAACTCAGTCTTGGTTAACGTGAAAGCAGCTGCCGCGTGAGGGCAGTGCGTCCCTATTTATTACCTCGTATCGATATGCTGATTGGTTAGTTACAAGTGATACAAGTGATACACACAGCGATCCTGTGTGTGTTCCTGTGTGTGTTAATACAACTAATCACACCGAATTTTTTAGAAATCAGAAATGTGAAATTAAGCTTGAATCGCGAAAGTAGTGATGCTTTAGACTTTTATACAACGCTCTCTGTAGGACAAACTATTTGCTCTATAAAGCCGGGTTTTGCCCATCTTATAGATACAGTTGTGCAGATTGGCTTTTCTAAAATGGTCGAAATTGGTGAAGTACTTCCTGGGTTACGGAGCCCCTAACTACCAGCATTTAAACATTGTTATTGTGCAACAAGGCAGAAGGTTAAACATACTAACAATACTTATGATGTTGAATCATGAAGAAACTATACCAGCATTATTGTTTTACGTTTTAAACATTGTTATGTAACAGGCTGTTACATTGTAATGCAAAGGACATCGCGCAGCCAGTACTGCACGGTGACCCTTCCCATTACGTGACCGATGATTAGACACGTAAATAAAAATAAAACCATTGCAACGGTGTCGTTTAGAACGGTTGTTTGGAATGGTTATTTAATGTTTTATTACGTTCGTTTTCACGTTAGTCATTGAA
Organism: Lithobius niger; assembly: GCA_023313725.1. Lineage (NCBI taxonomy): Eukaryota > Metazoa > Arthropoda > Chilopoda > Lithobiomorpha > Lithobiidae > Lithobius > Lithobius niger. Next base: position 13,723 of record JAHWFP010230478.1, read on the forward strand.
TGGTATTACGCTAGCATCTAGTTACAGTAGCAAACATTTGCACCAATATATTCTACTTGCTCTCTTTTATGCATTATAATTATCGCGCCTACTTACAAGACTACTTTCAACTACACCACTGATCAATAACACTTGTTACGGAATTAATGCCCAGTCAGGGAGCAACTATGTTAAAACAATAACACTGATGACACAGGAACAATTAAGTTTCACATGAATTCATAATTAGCATCACTATAATTCATATGCCAGTTCCCTTACACTAGAATCTGATGGCATGCTTCATCTTATCCTTCGCATAACTAAAAGTACATCATATCATAACTTATCAACACTCTACAATAGTATGGAAGCTAGCAGTTGATGACTCCACTAAGTTCAACTATCAACATTAATGAACGGCCGTAACTAACATTTACTAGGCCCTTAAATATCCTTCCTAGTACACTTCTTGAAACTTGGGTATTAGGAGGGGAAGGCCACTGACTGAGTAGTGCCCTTTCCCTTAGTGAATAATGACTTTGTCTCACAGGACAATGACTTTTCCTCAGACTTTATGGCAGTGGGCAATGACTTTGTCTCAGTTCACAATGACTTTGCCTCAGTAGACAATGACTTTTCCTCAAGACTTTGTCTCCAAGTTTGACTCAGACTTTGAGTCAGCGAACAATGACTTTGCCTGAGACTTTGTGTCAGTTGACAATGACTCTACCAAGCCATTTCATTATTAACTTCTTCATTATGCATCACACACCATGGGATTAAATTACCAACTAGTAGGGAACAAAGACCGCGTTATCAACGCAAAAAGCAGAACGGTTACAAGACTAAAACTACCACTACGT
>JAHWFP010230485.1:0-13360 GCA_023313725.1 Lithobius niger
TCGATAAGAAGTATCGGTTGTGTATCGTTAGATACCGATACCGATACAGATTATTGATATCGATATTTTATATCGAAAAAGTGCTAATTCTTAAAATAATTACATCACTGGTGTTCCTGGGCTAAGGCGATAGTCAACCTGGTGATGTTGGGTGCCAAACCTCAGAACTGCACACTTAAGGTCACGTTAAGGTCCATGTCCATGGCTTGCGTCCAGGACACCATGTTGGAGATATCGGCTTAGAGTTTCGCAGTGCTAGTGAGATCTCTTGAGACGGCGAAGATCTTGGTGTCATCGAGGAAAATACAATTGTCACTTTGAAGATGTTCGTACAGGGTGTTCATGAAAAGACTGAAGAGGAGTGGACCAAGGACACTCCCCTGTGGTACTCCACTGACTACTTCCACTGAGGCAGAGAGATGGCCTACACTTCTGGTGCCGGTTGGTGAGGAAAGACGTAAGCCATGCGAGGAGTGCACCTGAGTAGCCTGAGTAGCACCTGAGTACATAACTGGCTGCTTTACACAACGAGTCAATTAACGGAAAAATCAATAACCAGAGACGACCTACAAAAAAATGTTGCAAAGCTGCCGACATGGGAACCTACAAACACTGGTGGAGTTCACTGGTTGAAAAACCGAATACCTGGGTCAAAGCCCAGACAGATTAAAAAGGCATTCAAAAAGAACGTCTCAAACAATGAAAGGATGGGGAGAATTAACATCACCCGACAGCAATATTACGACCCACCTGCGAAATTCATCATGAAAATGGTCCACCAAGTAAATAAGTTATGACATAAGATGCTGAAACAGTAACAGGTCAACCTAATCATAAGACAGATGCACGAATCCTACAAACTACAATTATCTCTGCTAAGACTTAATTCCAGAAGACCTCATAGCAACAATTCAAACCTTGCCAAATTATATTCGCTTTCCAGAAAGGCAAACCAACTACTGGAGTGAAAGTAGGCAAGACAACCTAGTGTCTTTTCCCCAGTACACTCACCAGCAGTCACAGCAAAGCTTTGCAGCAAAGCCGCAGCAACAGCAAAGCATTCCAAGACCACAGCATCATGCACCAGCGACAAGCACAGTGCCAAGCCACAGCAGCACCAATGCACCAGCACTGATTCCTTCGGTACCTCCACCGCAAACGTTCGTGCGTGCAACTACAATAAGTCCACAACCGCCTCAGCCGACATATGCATCAGTTCTGAACTGAGAATCGCTACCCTTCCCAACTTCCTCCACCGCACCTGCCGCAACCACGCAACAAGTTGAACCATAACCGCAAGCGACCAGAACGACCCAGCGATGTACACCGAATCTGAAGCCATGGCACAGAAAAGTAGCTTGCTATAATTGTGACGAAATTGGTCACATTTCTTCTCGGTGCAATCAGCCACGAAGGCCAAGAACACCCACCACCGCAAACAATGTGACCATCGGAAGACAACCATCTGAAGACGTGCAATCAATGCACGTGGCAACCTATAACAAGGGGTTTTACACGGGACTTGACTCGGGGTCAACGGTGAGCCACATTCGCACAGGCTGGCTAACCACTTTCAACCCGAACGCTGTGGAAGAAATTCAATCGTTCACAGGTCTTCTCTTGACACTCGCCAACGGCGAAACAAACATTAATCCAGTGGGAACGATAAAAATCGCCATCGTCACGCAACGAAGGCACATCACCCAAGAATTCAACATACTGGACAACCTCTCAATCAGCTGCATCTTTGGCCGAGAATATGCCAAGAAGATGAAACTACACATCAACCATACAAACTGCATCGGCAACTATGATGGTGACATCCGACACTCACTTCCGCTTTCCGCATATGCTGCAAACCCACACACCCCAGTTCTGAAATCTGCATGGTTTATCAAGGCGCAAGAAGGAACCAAAAAGCTAAGTAATCTCACTGAAGGTGAATTCGAAATTTTGGGCTAGCTTCTGGAACAAAACAGCGACATTTCTCCAGGGAAACCAGGAAAGCTGAAGGGTACAGAAAACTCCATCAAACTCAACCCAGTAGCTAAGCCGATGTCACAACGAGTTTACGTACGTCACCTGCCATCAAAAAAGAGATAAACAAAATGGTCGACGAACTGCTAGCATCTGGAAGAATCGAGCCGTCTGACAGCCAATAATGGGGATCATCATTCTTCCTCAAACGAAAGAATACCGGAGAGGGATTCAGGCCAGTTCTTGACTACCGCTATGTAAACTCATGGATCGAGACTGACAATTACTACCCGATGCCGTGCACAGGCGAAGTTTTTCACTTCCTCGCCGGAGCGAAGTACATTTCCATCCTGGATGGCAAGCAGGGGTTTCACCAGATCCTTCTCGACCTTGCAAGCCAAGACTGTACAACGTTCGTCTGCCATCATGGCACATTTAAATTTAAATTTCAGCCTGCAGACTGCTAACCAAGCCTTCCAGCGCACCATGACCATGATCCTCGGCGACCTCATCAATCATGTATTCATTTTGTATATAGATGGCATCGTCTTGGAAAGAGCTCTGCTAGGCTCTCAAAGAATCTTCAAGCTTATCAGAGCAGCAGGAAAAAGGAAAAAGTGCTACTTCGGTTTCACAGAGCTCAAAATCCTTGGCATCAAAGTCATGACAAAAGCAGTGGCGCAGGGAAGGGGGGTGCCACGGGGGCCTTGCCCCCCCCCCCCCCCCGAAACGAAAGTGATGCAAGAAAAAAATTGCTCTTTTTTTAAATTGACAATTTCTTTATTTTTGCTTTAGGTCAAGCTGTGTGAATGTTGTTAGTAGCCGGTTAATCATAAAATAAAATAAAAATAAATTTAGGAACATCAAAATCTGGTTTAGCGTCTGAACAGTTCTTGGATAAAGTCCCCTTCTCTACTTGAAACTATTTCCTCGCTAGTAATCCAAGTAACGCATTCCAGGCGCTTGCCAAATCCTTTGTAATCTGCCTACTTTGTTCCTCCCTCAAGCAACGTACTCTTTCGTCAACCAACTGTTTCCATCTCACTTAACCTTCAACCCTCCACCACTAAAAACCCTTCTTGGGTGGGTAATGAGTATAGCCAGTCGGTCACAATACCACTATATTGGTATTCTCTCTTCATCATCTCTTCATTCCCTGACTTTCTTTGCAATGCTCGTAAGACGATGAAGCAAGCCAAAATCAAAGGTTTTTGCGAGGAAATGAATACGGCAGGAAAAAGAGAAATGAAGATGAAGGCTGTCCAGAACTACGTGAAAATCTTCCAGTTAAAAAGTCGAAAACAGCAACACACAAATTGGATTAAACAGAACGGAAATCCAGTCGGCTCAGAAGGGTTAAAAAAATACAGAAGCAAACCTATTTACGTTGCCTTTAGGACTTAAATGTCAGACTGCCTGAATGGGGAATCGAACCCACGATCTTTGAACCATTCAAAGTCCGAGGTCTACCTCTGAGCCATACTGACACGGACTGAAGAAATCTGTATTTATTTAACGCAAGTTGGATGTAGGAAACTTTGCTGAAACCAGATGGAGCAAAAAGCAGATCTTCTCAACGGAGGAAAAGTTGAATTTTTTTAACAGACTGTTAGGTTCTATTTCAAGATCATGTTTTTCCACATGTGATGCAAAATTAAAGAAACTGTTCTTTTCCACATAAATGGCTTAACAAGAACCAATGGCTGGCTTGCAGTGAGGGAAAAAATGGGATATCTTGCAAAACGTGTCTGATATTGCGCCAGAAAAGTCAGGCAAAGGAGAAGGCCGACAACGGCGTTCGTTAGTAAAAACAGCATTCACTAATTATGAAGATGCAATTGAATTGTTTGACGCACACAGCCAGAAAAAAAAATACCGGGAAAACGTAAGTGGAAGTTCTGGAAAACCGATAAGGGTAAGCAGAGAAAGCGTAGATAATTTAATTTTTTTCCGTCAGTTTCACATTATTTGAGATGGGCCTATAGGCCTACGGTATTATTTAATATATTGGGCTTTGGTTACAGCTTTTGTCAATGCCATATTATTTTACCAAGTTAGTCAAATAGTATGTTATTTTAGTTATTATCGCATCTCGTGACTTTTAACATCAGTGTAGGCCTAAACATTTGTAAAACTGATCGTGGATGTGGAAAATAATAGCAGGCCAATTTTCTGTAGAGATCGTAAAACTACGACGAAAGTAAACATTTAGGCTAATTAAAAAGTGTTTTGATTGTGTAAAATCGTCCATGAAACCGATATAAATTGTACTTTTTACACTAAGTAGGGCAAAAATGTATTGATATAAAATTAATAACTAGGAAAAGGGGGGAGGGTGTTGGTTGAGGCCTAATGGGACTACGACAGCTAGGTTATTAGCGCCAACTTCAGTCACAGTGCAGTGGTCCTGATTGCTCCACACATTACAGAGATGTTAAAACAAACCCCAAATCTAGATCTTGTCATACATCTGTACCTCCTGAAAAAATAAAAAAATAAATAAAAACTCGGACAAGAGGCAGAAAAAGTCTGGGGTGAAAAGGTCCAGGAAAAAAAGACCTAAGGGAAAAAGTACTGGATAAAAAGGTTTGGGGAGAAAAGGTCCGTGAAAAGAAGGTTTGGGAAAAAAGATTCAGTGGAAAGTTAATGTCCGAAAGAAAAATGTCTAGAATAAAAAAAGGGTCTGCGGGATGAAGTCCATGAAAAAGAGGTCCTGGAAAAAAGTTACAGGAAAAATAAGTTTTTATTTTTCTTGACCATTAACAAAAAACATTAACAACTTTTAACATGATCGCTAACTAAATTTCTCAAGAATAAGTAAAAACAGTACCCTTCAGAAGCCAGATAAGGCAATGATGAACACCAAAATGATTCACCTGCCCTGGACACCGCTGGGGGAGCTTACAGCGCTCCCCAGACCCCCTTGCTTGCTTTGTTTGAGCCCTTCCGAAAATTTTTTCTGGCTGCGCCATGTTGTTAACTTTTTCGTGTGCTTTAAGAGTACTGCGAATTTCGTCCCACGCTTCTTTCAAAACATCAAAGGTTCACTCAGTGTATCATTCTTATTTCTGTCATTGACAGTCGCGCAAGCATCTTGAAAAGCGGCCAACTGCAGCTTCATGGCGTTGATGAGGTCTTTCATTTGGTGTGACGAGTCGCTGTCGTACTCATAGTTCTCGGTAAAAGGAGGCCACGAAAGTGGATTCATCGGGAGGAAGGTACATCGTGGGAGAATGCCATCACGGGAGTCAAGCCACGACAGCAAGTAGTAAACATCATCCAGGTCAGCAAGGGCAGCGGAACGGTTACAGGAATCAATACGGGTCTAAGGGGCCTTAAAGCCGTCTTTAGCGGCGGCAGGCGCGACAGCGTCAAACAACAATCCCTTAGCAGATTAGATATCGCTTCTGTTAAAATGGGACAACGATATCCTCCATTTTCTCTCTGGGAATGTTTTTGAGGTGGTTTGCCATGAAGCAAATAATGTCGTTCTTAATAGTGGCCCGAAGAACTTCCTGTGTTTTCCTCATTCCCACAGCAAGCGATTCAGCAGTCTTAGTTTCAATCTCTTCATCAAGAATTTTCAATCTCTTCATCAAGTTCGCGTTTTCTTCAATCAACGCATTTTTATGTCTGAGGAGCTTGGATGTGTTAGCAAGTGATTCCTCTTTGAATATGGTAGCGAGTCTTTCTTTCTCCAGAGATTCATCTTCAGCAAATTTAAGTTCTTCTTCGTGTCGCTTTATCGCAATTTCAAGTACCGTAACTTCTCGTATCTAGCGTTCTGCTCAGCGCTCTGCGTTTCAAACTCCAATTCTTTGCATTTCGAGGATGCAATAAAATTCGACAAATTGCCTTCTACGTGCCTACGCGAAATTGCTTTCACTTGGCTTTCCACTTAGCTTAGCCTTTCATGCATTGTGAAAAGGCCATACCACAAACCTCGCATAAAAACGGCTTCTCACCGGAATGAAGAAAAAAGTCTGTCAACAAAGTTCCCCGGTATGAGAATTCAGCACAAAACAAATCAAAATTCAAAGGGTTTCACTCCAGTGTACAGTCAAGGGTGTCAGTCTACAACGCGTTAACAAGAAAATATAAATTCTTGGCGTTACCCTATAAATAATTGGCGTTACTAAATAGGCTTCTTTCCATCCTTCCAATAATCAGGTACGATGGCCTAGAGACGCCATCTTGGATCCTTTTTAGTTTTTCTTCTTTCGTAAATGTAACCTCATCGTCAAAGTTTCCCCTCGAAGGTTAAGTGGTCTATCGGCTTGGTCTGTCAGCCACACGCTCATAGAGTGAATAATTTTCGTAACAGGTAGGTACACCAAATTGTGCTGGGACTGAACAATCTTGTAGGCAGAGGGATAGGAGGAAAGAACGAATATAAGGTTGGTTGCGATGATCCATTCACGTAAGAACTCGCCACCAAGTCGCAATGTACCAGTATGCTATTTATATTTATTATGTTGACAGTGTTTGCTCCGATGTGTTTCGCACAAGTCATTTGGATCTCTGTAGAACCGGTATCCTTTCCCGATAACCTCGGCAGGTCTGCCCCAAACAGGTTTTATGAAAGTCGTGTACTTGAAACCGGCACTGGACTTCAGTCTTGTCGTACTGTCGTCGTTGTTGTGATATATGGCTTTACTTTTCTTTAGAATATCGTTGGTAGTTTAGAAGGCTGGCTTCTCCGTCTGGTGGTTTAGTAGGATTTTTCAACATAACCAATTGCCACAAATCGTCCGTCCCTTCATACGTTTTTCCCCCACGATCAAGTCGTCGCCTCCAAATTGTACTTCCATTGCACCAATCATGTAATGCTTAGTCTCCAGGTCGTATCAAATGCCAAAGGTGGGGTTGGTCAGACTTTCTCGAATTGCAAACATACTTAGGTAATTAGTGGCCAGCCGACCGAGTCTGACTGCGGAATCATCGAGTTAATAGGCCTCTTCCATTTGTCTCCTATGAGCCCCTGGTGTGAGCGCAAGAGACATGTTAGAGGGCGTGTCAGGTAATGCGCCCATCGAACTCAAGAGTCGTCTCCTGGCACCCGCATTAAACTGTATTTCACCATTGTCACTATCTATATTCTCGTCTTCAGTATCGACACGGCCCGTAGCAGCCTCCAAAGCTTTCTGAATATGCTCTAACCGTTTCTCGTGATATTTTTCTTGTTTCTTCTGTGCAGCTTCTATAGCCAACAGTTCTTTGATTTGTCGTTGACGCAGAGTCGAAGCCACGCTTCCCTGCGAGTCTGCTTTTTACTCTGATCTAATATCGGATCAACGACTGGTTTGAATATCTTTTGCAAGTGTTCAGATTCTGTCTGCTTTTCCAGTTTTGTATTTTGAAATTTTTGTTTCAGACGCTTTTTTGGAGCCTCGTACTGATCGACCTCTTTCTGGGGTTTGCTTCTCTGATTTTTATTTTTATTAGACATGACGTTTTAGTACTTTATGAAAGTTTGTTTAAGTCAACAAACACCTTCGGCAGACAGACGTACGTTAATGTCAACGAAAACCTTCGGCAGACATGTTGTCGTTAGTTGAGCATTCTTCTATACATTTGGGCCAAGGGTTTAGTTTTATCAATGAATAGGAATCGGTAAAGAACAGCTTTCCAAATGTCACCGCACATGCGACGAAACTCGTCGAAAATCATGTCACCACTAACTTGGTTATTGAAGACATGTTTGCTTCATCTTACCTGAAGAGAATTATAACTCTCTTGGGTATCCTGCTGTAAGTCTGACACAAATAAAAGATCAAGGCATCCGCGTGCCTGCCGTAGGTGAAGTAGAGTTCGATTCTGTCTTGTTTCTCAATCATGAAATCGTCCAATAAAATTACCATTTTTCCGCATGGCAGAGTTTCTGGTGGTTCGATATCTTCGTTGTTGGAACAAAATGTAGCTATCCCCGGACTTATTTCCTCGAAAGCTCTCCTGAGATGGAAATATTTGCTTTGAAATAAGGACTTGGAGTACAACCTGGATTGCAAATGAAATTTATAACTGAATTGGTCTTTCCACAACCTGCAGGGCCACAAATGATGTACCTTACGTCCTCTGGAAAAATCAGTAAATTACCAGTCGACGGTCGTTATTGATATCGGCTATGTCATAATTTAACACTTTCATCTTTCAGTTGCTCTAAGGAAAAAAATGGTATTTTGATAAATTCTCTACAAAACTAGTATCTAAGATACATTTTCATTCTGATTTTATAAATAAACAGAGATGTACTGCCTCAACAGCCAATACAATTGTCAAACCGAGAGATGTACTGCCTCAGATGCAAAAGAGTTACAGCCAGTAAAAATGTCAGGCAAATTGTGACTACGAATTATAGACAACTGCTCAGAAGGGTGAATGTAAAGTATGCGGCACGAGGAAAGCTTAGTTTCAGAAGAGTAGAGGCTCTGGATTGTTGAAGTACAGTATGATAGACAAGTTGCCGGTGGAACTTCACATTCCGGGATACAACTATTGCGGTCCGGGCAAAGAGACGACGCTGCTATCAATTCTCTGGATTAGGCCTGCAAACAGCACGACATCGAATACTTTATCAAACCAGACTTGGAACGAAGGCACGAAGTTGATAGAAAGTTGGCCTCCGATGCAGTACAAGTAGCAAAATCTAGCAGAACTGGTCTGAAAGAGAAGTTAGCAGCAGCGGCTATGAAAACCAAAGTAAAGTTAGGAATGGGCATTAAGAAAAAAAGATCAAATGAAAACTTTAGTGGAGGAGCTGCCCAAGCCAGCTAGGCGGCATTTTCCGAGGAGGCACGGTATTAGCTACAGGATAGGTGATTTAGTTCAAGCAGACTTGGTCAAGATTGATACCTTACTTGGAACAAAGTGAAGATTACAAATACTTGCTAACTGCCATCGATGTATTCTCTAAATATGCTTGGGCCGTCCCTGTGAAATCGAAGAATGCTGAGGATGTCACGTTTGTTTTTAAGAACAATAAAAATTTCTAAACATTGTGATCTGCAGTGTGATCTGCAGCCCATAGGGGCTCGTTATAAAATGCGTGTATAGTCTAGGAGTAAAATCAGAAAATGCAACGAGTGGAGGCATTTTTTAGTAGAAGCGGTAACTATTTTTTTCTGAACAAGAAGCATGTGAAGAAGCAAGATTTAAACGTTACCAAATTTTCTTCTCAATTTTAAGACCGGAAATGAGCCGCCATCTTGGAAAAAATGGCACCAGTGAGAGGTTTTCTAATATTTTTAATATCTCAGCTTTTGCTATTCCGTTTTCTTTTTCTTTACACCAAATAAAAGGTTTAAAAGTTACTGCCTTTCATTATGGAATAATTATTTCGATATTTTTAATGGTTTACTAACATATTTTTAACTTAAAGAGAAAATACATGCATTTGCTCATCGTACAATTTCGCAATAAACGTAAAATAAGCTCTAACGCTTAGGCAAATAGTTTTAATACCTATATAAGTTCTTGTAGTAGAGTATTACCATTAATTTGGTATACAGACCTCTATTTCGATCCCATAGAAGTGAAGTAATAGTTACGCAAACATATGAGCAACATGATATTTTTTGTAAAGAATAGATATGGGACAGAAAAGGGCCCAATTGCTGGCCTCCTGAAAAATCTAACAAATTTACACCTGTTATACTTTATTATACCGCAAATGAAAAATAGGGGGAAACACTGAATCTCCCCCCTGAGAGGGGGGAATGGGGATGCACCACACGCCCCCCCCCCAAAAAAAAAAGTTTCTTTTACTGGTAACGTCTTAAAAGACGCCATTCAAATCAATAACATACTGGTTAGACACAATGTTAGGCAAACAATTTGCTAAAATAAAATTTCAATGCATAGGTAACGTAAAAATCTACCCAGTGCTCTAAAATCATGATTTTCCTATACATGTTCTAATTTTAGTGCGTAACTCTCAATTTCTAAGTACATCTGCAGTCTTCCTGGGTGTATTTGTGGGCATCTTAAATATGAGTAGCGTTATGACCATTTTCCCCTTTTGTTTTTAATATTCCTTTGTGCAGTAATAATTTTTTTCAACTAATGAAAATGAATAGTGGTTTTAGATATTTCAACATACTGATTCTCATTATCCCATTCGTTTTCGTGTTTAACATGTCATTTAACAGCAGTAGACATAACACCCTACATTTTAAATGGAATTCGGTTGACAGGCAAGACATGTGTGGTCCATGTATGGTTTGTTTTATTATTGGAGTATGTGTACAAATTATGCTTTTACACTCATTTTATTTACTTTGTGTTACTAATTACTGAGTGAATGATGAGCTGCATTAAAGGTCAATACTTCTGACCCATTTTTCATAAATATCCTAGTTATGAAAATTAGGAACGTTGAAAAGAGTACATTTAATTCGAAAATCACTATGCATTTTAACTGCTATGACATTAAGACTTCACCTTTAAATCAGAATAGAATAGCCGCTATGTATGATAAATAAATTTATTCAGCCTTGGTCGAAAGAAGACATCGCAACATTTCAGAAAAGTCTAAGTATAGCCTTTTAAGTTAAATAGGACACTTGAAGGAGTACATTCTGGTCGAAAATCGTGACAATTTCACTGCTATGACATTGATACTTCGTTTTTAAGTGGAACAAGATAGGCCCTATGTAATACATAACTGGAGAAAATTTGGTAATTTCCAGAAAACGAAAAAGCGGCTCATTTTTTTTTACCAACTATACTGCACTTTGTTAATTTTAAGAAATGCCGAATGTTACCCATATACTTGCGTATCCATTACTCTACTTCTATGGGACCGAAGTAGATGTTCTATATGCCAAATTAAAGGCAATTCTCTGTACTACAAGAACGGATAGGTATTAAAACAATTGGTCTAAGCGTTAGAGGTTTATTTACGTTTATAGCGAAATTTTACGATGAGAAAATGCATGCTTTTTATCTTAAATCTGTTAGCAAATTATTGCAGATATCGAAAGTGTTATAATGAAGGGTAATACGTTTCAAATGCTTTTATTTGGTGCAAAGAAAATGAAAGTCGTTAGTATAAGACGAGATATTAAAAATATTAGAAAATCTCTCTGGTGCCATTTTTTCCCAAGATGGAGGCTCATTTCCGGTCTTAAAATTGCAATGAAAATTTGGTAACGTTTACATCGAGCTTCTTCATGTGCTTCTTGTTCAGAAAAAAATTAGTTACCACTTCTACTAAAAAATGCCTTTAACTCCTAAACTATGGCCTTTTCTGAATTCTTCTCCTAGACTAGTAAAACAGCGTTTTTTTGTTGTTGTTGCAGTTGTTTTTTTCGTCCCGCCAAGTAAAAATAGGGTGCCTGTAACAGAAACTGCATACCGTTATTTAAACCAAAAAAAAAATGGAAAAAAAATAAGTCTAAATAAATTACCCTTCCTCCCACCACACAAAAAAATCTTCAACCTTTTCACTTTTGGGGGAGAGGTGGAGTCCCCTCAGGTCTCTCGTCACAGCAGTCCATAGTACAACAGAGCCGGGAAAGCCAAAAGCTCACACGAAATAACTAAATACAGATGCAAACCTATTTATGTTGCCTTTTGGACTTATATGTCAGACTGTCTGAGCGGGGAATCGAACCCAGGACATTTGAAACCAAAGGCAGAGGTCCTACTGCTGAGCCATACTGACACGACCCTTTTTTTCTTTTTTTTTTAAAGAAAACGTCCATAGGCAGCATTTAACACGTGCATATATATATATAAACATACACTATCCACTCGCCACTCGAGGGACGCTTATTTGCTGTGCCTTCGTCCAAGTGAAACGAATGAACACGTAAACGTGAAATAATGATTAAAGATGGGAAAGCCAAAGGCTCACAAGAATTAATTAAATACAGATGTAAACCTATTTATGTTGCCTTTTGGACTTATATGTCAGACTGCCTGAGTGAGGAATCGAACCCATGACCTTTGAAACCAAGTGCATCTGTATTTAGCAGTAAAGCCTTAGCTTACAAATTTTCAACAACACTATGTGCATTAACACATACAGTACCGCACAAAACCAAGCTTCAAAGATCACAGTTGTATTCTTGTTTTTAACTTGGCTGGACGCATATTTTAGTAATGTATTGAAACTAAATTTTTATGAATGATTTTCTTGATTGCGTTCCAGGTGCACTAACATTCTTACTTTGCTGGACTGCTATTTGAAAATGAATTGAAATTAAAATTTTGATGAATGATTTTGTTGTTTGAATTTGTGTCCTAAGTGCACTAACTTTCTAACTTGGCTGGACACCTATTTTGGTAATGAATTGAAACTTAGTTTTGATGAATGATTCTGTTGTTTCGATTTGTGCCGGAAGAGCACTAACTTTCTTACTTGGCTTGAAACCTTTTTTGGTAATAAAATGTAACAAAAATTTGATGACTATTTTTGTTGGTTTGGTCTTGGACCCATTGCATGCATTTTGACCAGAATCAGACCCGACTGTTTTTTTTCCTTGCTTCCTCCAATAATAATAATAATAATAAAACAGTTTACCATGCATATGGTGGATGGTAAATGGAAGGGGTGTGAGCCACTGACACCGCACCATGTTTTAAAAAGATTAAAGTATATTGAGTGCATCTTAATCAAGATCCTCTCTTAAGGAATCGAGCTAACGGCTCTTTTAAGAGCATACGTCGAAAGCCCGACTCCGTCTCCATACAGACAGTTGTAGAACTCAAAGCATTCCATATTGGGATCACTCGTACTGAGAAAAAGTTTTTTCTACAGTTAAGGTTGGCACCTTGTACGGCCAACTTCCAAGAATGCCCACGTGTACCATGCAAATTTGGAGCCTTGTCAAACAAAGGGAGGTCAGCTCGAACAAGACCCCGCAAAATTTTGTAGGTTAAAATCAAATCGAACCTCTATCTTCTAAGTTCGAGAAGTTCTAGTCCAGTTCTCTCAAGACGCAAACTATAACTTAGGTCGCGAAAACCTGGGAGTCCCTTCGTAAAGTGGCGCTGGACTTGTTCAATGCGATCAATGTCACTCAAAAGAAAAGGTGACCAAACTGGGGTAGCATGTTCGAGCAGGGGCGGATGAAAACTTTAAAAGCCCATACTCTTGTACAGACATCCCCAGATGTAAAACATCTATTTACAACAGCAAGACGGCGGAAGGCAAGAGCACTCGTTTTTCTGCAGTGAAGCGATGGGTTCAGATCTGGAGTAGATCAGATGCCGAGGTCCTTCACCTCGTCAACAATTGGCAAAGGAACTTTATCGAGTGTATAATGAAAATTTGGATTTCTATTGCCAACAAAAAAAGAATGGCATTTCTGAATGGAAAGAGGTAACTGCCAGAGAACAGACCACGACAATACTTCCTCAATTTCATTTTCAAGTTCTG
>JAHWFP010230489.1:0-19273 GCA_023313725.1 Lithobius niger
GTCAGAAATTGGGGGGTCGAAAGTCGAGTAAACTTCATCATTTCTCAAGTAAACCGCTCAACTGACTCCTTGAGTGAGGAGGAGGTTTACATGAGAAATTTATTTGAGGGGGGGGGGGCAGAAAATGGAGGGTCAAAAGACCTCGACTCGGTTTGACCTTTGAGCCACTTCCGGTGACCTTTGACCTAGTTTGGTAGTGCTGCCTTTTTGTGACCTAATGTTACTGCCGCTCCACCAGGGTCAAACTGGGTCAAGATCATGGGTCACTTTGGGTCATAGGTGAAAGGTCAAACCGAGTCCATGTCTTTGACCCCTCCCATTTTCTGACCCTTCGTCTATCTGGGAAAGTGTTTCTTTGTTGTATTTTTGTTTCGTCTTATGACCAGCATTATAATGGTAAGGGTATGTGGGAGACAGTCCGAGAAGTGCTTTTTGCATCTTTATGTGTCCTGATGGTACTTTTTTAGTTTAATTTCTGTACGTGCTTAACTTTCTTTCATTTTTTAAATTGTTATTTCTGCTTGTCATTTTTTTAGCAGCAGCGTTTTTCTTCAATCTTGCATTTCCTTGTTCCACAGTTTTCTTTGCATATTTCTCTCGCTTAGCAGCAGCTTTTTTCCGCAAGCGTTCTTTTCTCTGTTGCTCAGTTTCGAGAGCCCGCTTATTCCTTAAATCGGCTGTTTTTTTCCTCTTCTTAACCGCTATTTTTTCTTCTTTGCTTCGTCTTTTAATTCCACTACCGAATGGTTCATCTCTTCTTCTATCTCTAAAAAAGCTTGTTCTTTGGCTTCTTCATCCTCTATCTGGTCGAATTTACCATCTTCGGACTCGTGCTTTATACCAGTTCTAAACTGTCCGTGCGCTAGGGTCTTTCAGCATGAATCTATCTATTTATCTTCCGACATGAATCTCTTATTGTCGTAGGGGGAAATGGAGGATTTTGAAATATCGACAGTGACCAGCCAATGGTCCTTACTTTAAATACTCGTCCACGTTGCTTTTGAAGTGGATTTTGGCAATAGAGCTTTCTTGTAGTCTTCGTGACTGAGGCTGTTTTGCTTTACTAATACCTTAAGCCTTCCTAATCCGGGCTTCCCCTACAAGAGCATAGTACATTTTGGATTACAAACCAATGAATTCCTTCACCGGGATGCCCGCCATCTCGTCCTTCATCTTCCACAACACAACACAACACTTTTGAATGCTGTACAGAGGATGTGAAGGGTCGTAGTTGCTCTTATCGAATCTGTCCAACTCCTCTCTCTATCTCGTTGGAAAGGCTGTTGGTGTCGGTTAAAAGCAAACATGCACGACTTCCATAGTTTTCAGGCATTAAGCCATAGTGAAACTCATACATGATGAGGTTGGAAAGTTCGATGAAGGTGAATCTGGTGTAGGTTGGTAAGTCGCGCATTACGTTTCAAACTCTCAAGTTTGCCTGTATTAGATTTTCCTTGAGGATCTTAAAAGAATCTGCATGCGTTAGAGTGCTGTATTTCACGGACTTCTTCGAACTGGTGCACAGATCCACAGTTAGACGATCTGACTTGTTCTGCAGAGTTTTCCCAAATACCGAGTTGTTCTTGAGTTAAAAACAGTCTTTCTAGAAGATCGTTGTCATAGTTTGACGCTTCTCCGTGTTAAAGTCCATGTACGACTTTAACCATTGCTCTTGACGGAGTTTTAAAATTCTATGGATGTCTTTAAGGATCATACTGTGTTTTAAATAAAACTTAAATTTCTGTATGGATGACAGTGTTTTTCTTCGATAGTAAGTTGGTAGTGAGCTTGGAAGTAGAGATGATATTCTTACGGGCAACTTTTTTCATGAAGGGTGACACAAAGTTTGGGCTATCTTCAACTGTTCCAGTGGTAAAGGATAGTCGTTGCACTCATCATGAAGCTCGAAGGAATAGGCCAAGGCCACTTCCAAGATGTACCCAAATTCCGAATCTTTTTCGACCGAGACTAAGTCAAATTCGATAATTTCCTACTTCGTCAACCGGATAAACAGATCGTACGGTAGGTACTCCATCATTGCCAACCCATAGAGGTTCTTGATGTCTAAATATAACAAGTCCAGACTAGGTAGATGCTCGTCGTATGTGCCTGGTATGCACTCGTTGTAGTGTCTCTTCCCTCTAAAAGTCATTCTTCCCCTGATACCGGAAGTGATAAAGTTGTGTTTTCCGGTGTGAGTGAAGAGTTCTAGTTTCGCTTCGATTTTCTTTAATGCAGCGGCACAACTAAATCCAGTTGTGGAAACGTAGTGCAGGAATCTATGCCATCATACAGCAAATAGACTGAAGATGTCGGCCAGTAGATACACATCAACCATTTGGTATACTCGATGACAAGATTTGAAAACCTTCTCCTTTAGTAAATTACAAACAGATGTGGCGTGGCTGTAATCTGCATCCGTGATACCTGTGGAACGTGGAGTACAGTAGTACGCCTCTTTGAAGGTAATTCCCTTTCTTCAAATAAGCCCATTGACCGAACATACTTGTACGGGTAGTAAGTTTTCCGTGTCAATAAATCTGAGATTAAATCCTTATCCACTTCCGGTTCGAATTAATCCGCTGAATCCAGCACGGATTTAGTAATTATGAAGGGTCGATTTTCTTGTGGTTTTGGGCTAAAGCTTCCGGTGATGAAGTTACAAAATTGTAACTGTACAAAAGTCTTGCTCTTACGCATATTGACTTGCACGTTTCAGTCTCAAAGTAGCGCGTGATAGTCATACTTAAGAAACGTTCTGTGTTTGTAGCAAGGACATCGATTCCACTGGGAATTTTTTTGCTGCCGTAATGAGTAAATTCATATCACAGCCTTCCAATTGTGGAATATGACTGAAATAGTGGATATAGCATGAGCCTTCAGATTACTCTTGCCGTGCGATCCACCTCGAAATTTTCCCGTAAAGTGGCAGCGATCTTTGACTTTAGCTTGGTAGAATGTTATGGCTTGGCAGGAGTAGAAGCAAGTACTAGCTTTTGTAAATCGAATTTCACCTTCCGGACTCATATTGAAGGGTTTTGGTTGAGTTATAATACCTGCAAATTTTTCCATTTCAACGTTCATGCACTTATAAAACTCGTCCACCACATATGCTCCAAGGTAGAATTTTTGCCTCACGATGTTGTTTTCTTGTCCTACTACAACACACCCAAATCCAGTAGGGAATGCATGCTGATTTTAGTAGACGGGTTGGCACATGTAGTACGTACTGGTTGTAGCACGCATTCAAAATCAGCATAAATAACCCAAGGATGTGGACTGCTATGGTCATAGTCAATATTGTCAGTAGCCTACGGTCAGTAGACTACCGTAATCTCGTAAAATAGGAAATCATCAACCCCTGGTTACTGTGCCTATAATGGCGGCCATCAGTTTCTTAGTTCGTTGCCATGTTTTTCGGACGAGAGAAGGAGGAAGGGGAGGAAGGATTATACAAAAGGGCAAGAGTTGTATATTTACAGGGACTAGCTGCTACAAAAATGGGCGGTACAAAAGGGTGCAATTTGGTCTTGTGTACAAATGCAGCGCAGAAGAAAAGAGTACAACAAAAAGGAAGATTAACAATGATAATATTTGCATTACTAGAAATACTTCGGCCAAAGAGTTTGCATTGTTTATCTGCTTAAGCAGCGAATAGGTAGGTAACAATGCTATGATACATTGTTATCCGGTTTGGTTACCCCAAATAAGGAAAAGTGGTCAAGGGTTGTACTGACTAATTAAAAGTGTAGAGGAAATTTAAAGAGTGGGGAAGGGAATGGATGTGCAGGTGAATCATGATTCTGGAAAGGATCTGGAAAGGAAAAATATTCACCTTTTTTATTTATAAAGAAAGAAACATTTTTTTTTAATGCATGTATTTTTGGGATAAACCGCTGACGTTATCCATCCAGATATTGTACTCATCGTTCACTCACAAAGACAAATATTGGTTGTTCTTCATGATCAAATTTTTCAAGAAATGCCTTAATGTAAAAGATCTGTAATATTGTTGAAATGTAAATTAACAAACTGTCTGCAAGACTCATTCTACAGTTATTCTACAGTGTACCTTTCCATTTAATGACGTAAAGCATTTTCCCATCTTTTCCTCTTTTCCTTAATAGTACTTGTTCTACTAAAAATAATCGATAAATAATTTTCTCTAAGTTTTTTTTTAAGTTCCACATTGTTAACACCTCCGAGCATCAGTTCACCCAACTCATGTTTTAGAAGATTAGACCTGTTGAGTCTTTTGCACTTTACGGATTGTGAAAATTTCGTCAGTAAAACTTTGCAAATATCCTTTATCGAGAATTTTCCTAATTTTAAAAATCCTGACTTTATTTCCAACGGCGAATTTTGGTTTCTTCAACAACCGTTTCGTATCAGTTTGTCTCAGCAATGGTTCATGACGCAAGGTATGTTTCCTTCGGTTTCAGTTTTCTGGTGGAATGAACCGTGTTGTTGTACTTGGAAACAAACTTGTCGGTAATGTGTATCCACTCGTAATTTCCATGCCTGGTGAATCTTTTCCACATTCGAGTTTTCGACAACGTTCTTTTGAAACATTCTACCACGCTCGGGTTCTTCTCGGAATAGGTAGAGTACATGTTGATGTTACGATACTTAGGTAGCGCTTTGAAGTCTTTGTTGTAGAACTCACTACCAAAATCGACTTGTAGATTTTTAGGTCTTGCTTCAATGAGTATCTTCTTGAAAGCTTCTGTAACGTCTATGCCAGAATTAGATTTATGGGGAACGGCCCAAGCAAACTTGGACATGACGTTGATGCAAGTTAGTAGATAATTAAATCCTTCATTTATGTGAGCGTAGGGTATCATTTCAAGCAGGTCCGTCTGCCACAAATCGCGGAGGCTAAGAAATACCACTTTGTGTCTCTAAAAGTTTTGCCTCGTCGGTTTGTGGAGTTCGTTAATGAGTTGATCCATTTTGCTTGTTTTTCCCATTCTGAACTTTATTTTTATTCGCATTATTTTTTAACGATCAATGTTGCTAATGTTTTTTCCAAGAGAGTAAAGAATCCTTTCATACTTTTCGAACTTTAAACATTAGAATTTCATCGGCAATGTGCCTTTGGTTTAAATCTGAGCTTTTTGAGTAGGCAATATCGTGCTCTTTGCACGCCTTGTCCAGTTTATTTTAATCCTTTATCACCTTTTGCTAATCTTTTTTCTAGTTTTGTTCCAGGCCCGCAATATTGATACCCGGCAAATGTAATTCTACAGACAAATGGTCAATGAGTTTATTTACGATACCCTCCCCAGATTTGACGAAGGAAGATTTTTTGGTTCCACACACATCACAACTACTTCAATTCATCTGTTATTTTTTGATATTGAAATAATAGGTGGTACGGGTCGGTAGGATGGGTGTCATTTACATTTCACGCAAAATTTCATTATGGTTGTTTTCCTTTATTATACAAACATTTTTTCATCATAAACCTAAATTCTGATTAGCGATATTTTTTCATAAGCGGTTATAACACGTTGTTGTACCAATTCTGATAAAACATTTCGCCTCTGTGACAATTGTGCCTCGCTCAGGTAGATCCATACTAAAGCCTCAATCTCCTGACCAGTTTATTAGGATCGTCATATTATTTGTAATGCACCATTCTAGCATATCCATTTTTTTTACCATACCAGTCACCTTTTTATTTGTTTTCATATCATCCCAAATTGGTGCTGTTATTGATGCATACTTGGTACCAGGATTAGACTTGGGTTTTCGAATACTGCGATCATTGTTTTGATAGATGGCATTAGTATTTTTCAAAAGAGAAACATAATATGCTTTGACATCGGAAGGATATGATGTGGCTTTGAAGTCCTTAAAAACCAGAAAGCTGCAAAGCACCCGTCGTCCTGGGTACTGTTTGCCACCAACAACTATATCATTCTCGAATATTTTTACGGGTTTATTCGTCATGCGTATTTATCCAGTTTTCATGTCATATTGCAGTGTGAAGACTGGGTCGGCATCTCGGTGGTTTTCGAAATATTTGAGCAGGAAATATTTCACTCTTTGCCCTATGACTTACCCTGTTAACAGCCTATCCAAGGATCTGAGGGTAAAGAAATTTGGAATTTCTGAAGGTGTCGAAATGCATCTGTTTTCCATTGCAAAAGCACGGGGGTGACTTTTGGCCCTGTACTGGTAGACGCTTATTTGGTTTACGTAGCGAGAGCCAGAGTCGTATATTCGGATACAATGGGGGAAATTTGAGGATGACGATCTCAAACTATTGGAGTTGAATGGTCACCGAAACTGGGAGGTGTCTGTAATGCAAATTTTTCCGTATCATGCATTGTGCTCTTAGTTTCCCACCCTTCCTCATCATCATTGTCCTCCTCCTCAGATTTATAGGTTTCAAAACAGGAGTAATAATTCTTATACGTTTCACTGGTTTTTTTTGTTGGAAAGCCAGCAACTACATACGAAGGACTCCATGTGGTTGTTGGTTTCGTGTCAGTTGGGTTCAAAGTAATAACAACGGATTTAAAATACTGTTGGAATACTGTTGCACTCGCTCATCCAAACATTGATCTAAAATTTGTCTTTTAACGTTTTTGAGTTTTACGATTTCACATTTCATTTCAATGTTCTTTTTTCTTCTCGCTTCTTTTATTTACGAATGAAAAAAACGTTTATAAAGTTCCTTGTTTAATGTTTTGTCGATCAATAAAAACCCATACACGTTACCAACACGTTCTACACAACGTTTTAAACTCCAGAAATTCCATGTCAGGACAGACGTAATTTTCATACAAATGTTATAGGTTTAATTCATCTATGGAAAATAAGATAAATTGGCATCATCTTTAATCACTTGCTTAGGAATTATTGTGTAGGACTGGCTGCAATAAAAAACATCGGCATTAGAATGACATCCTTGAGCGATAACTGGATGTTATTTTGATTGTCCAAAAGAACATCATCGAAAACGATGAGATTATGAAATGTAGGATCCAACTCCTCGGGATGGATCTCTCCCCACACAGCCCTACCAATTTCTGAAAATAAAGACTGTAAAATCTGATATTTTGGCTGACACAGAGTTTTGCTATAGACTTATAATCTGCCATAATCCAACCAGCCCTCGTTGCAAATAAAATTAAACAGTAAGTTCGTTTCCCCATAGTTTGCAGGACCTATTATCAGGCATCTAATGTTTGAAGGAAGAAATGGGTGATTTTTTTAGTTCTTTGCGGGGAGCGAAAAAATCTTAATTCATAATTTCCATTATTTTTTTTTTAATTTATTCAGAAACCAAACTCATAGAGTCTCGATCAGACAATTTATCATTCGTCATGTTAGGTTCAGCAACTCTGCATTCAACGTTGCACTAAAGTTTCACGGTGCGGGAGTGTCATTGCTGATGTACATGGAGTTAATTTTACCACTAACTTCCAAGAAAGCCATACTTCCACACGAAGGTAAGTTAAACCAAGGTTTTTCATAACGTTTTTTGGTAAGTTTCCCTTTAGTTTTGTGAATATCGTTGTACACCCACATTCTAAGCCAGAGCTGTTTGTGCGCAGTGTTGATTATCTTCAATCACCTTTTTGCAGGTGCAAAAATCGGGTGCAAGTAATTGGGATAATTGAACATCGTCAAAGAAATGGGTTTCTGCTCGTCAATTTGGACTTATAATTTTACGCAGATTTACCACTTAAGATTTTTCAACGCGTTTTGAGTTTCGGGGCCTGTTGGTGTAATCCAACCCTTGTGCTTGTAATCTTTGTTTGAAATGGGAGAACCTACTCCCTTTAAAGCCTTGAATTTTACAGAAGGAGACAATGTGTACTTTATTCCATTTTTTGATTCGGTTGCCTTCTCCATCTAGCGAATTTGTTTCCAGCAAATTTGAGAGGCGTGTACCAGACAGGGTTAGGCATTTTGAATTTCCTTTTTTATCCTAATTTTTCATTTCCCTTCCTTCTTTATTCATATGTAACATTTTTAAAAAGAACCGAGAGAAAAAAACGCCGTTTAATAAATTTGGTAAGTCTTTGAAGTGAACACCGAGATGTGAAAGGAACTATGGGGGTGAGATTTATATTAGACTCGAATGAGTGCAGAATAAGTGCCTGAATAAAGTGGGAACTGCCATAGAACCCGGAGATGCCTTAATTTATTCCCAGTTTAATGAATTAGGAAGCGATGTAACAAAACTTAAATCCAATGTAGGATTGAAGAAGTATGCAGCTGGGCATTTTAACATGACAAAGAAATGTATTAAAGACGTTAGAACCCCCTCACAAAATTAAGGATGCAGCCACCAGGAGTACACTGATTCAAAAGTGGTGTTGAATGTGGCCACTAAAGAATACGTCGATTCAAAAGTGCTGATTGACAACGACATGCGAAACAATCATTTAATTAATCTTGCCATCGATGTAGAACCCCAAGATGTGGTAACTTATTCGCAGTTAAACGACTTAGAACAGACATGAAAAAATGTCAGTCTAATGTTGGAATGAAGGCTAAAAATGAATGAATCAAATACCTCGCTTTCCCCTCGCAGTCAAAGGACACTGTTCACAAAGCATGTAAGAATACTGACTATTTCATAAATGAGCAGGGTATTCATTTAAGATTTCATAAGTATGATGCAAGCTACAAACGTTTGATCAATCTAGAACCCACCATATATCCAGGGAAGGCTGTAAATTATTCTCGGCTAATCGATTTACAACAGCAAATCAGAAGTCAACAGATTAACTCATTACCCGAGGATGAAAAAGAACATTTTGGCGGCCCCCAAAAAGGCCGGCAAAAAATGGTTTCTTTTTGCCTAAAACATACTTAACCTGTTAATTTAGCATTACATTGTCCCCAATGTGATGTTCCCCTGGGGGATTCTTCCTGTGCGCAGGTGCCTGCTTGCATGTCCCACTGCGCATGTGCGGCACAGTCCTCCCTTATAAAAGTGGATGCTTTCGGCATTCATTTTACACTCAATATGTCAGGTGGTGACTCGAGAGGGGAGGTAGGGCGGGGGCCGGCAAAAAATGGTTTCTTTATTGCCAAAACATATTAACCTGTTAATTTAGGATTAACAGGAGACCTCGTCAAAATTTGGTGGCAGGCACCGCCTTGATGGGCGCCCCAGGATGCAAGCAGGCTTTCCCCCACAAATTTTCATCTGGAAGAGACAAATTTGCACTTTATTCAGAACAGTGTGGAAACAGGAATTTGGATCTCTTTCGTACGAGTTGGTGGTCTTGAAAACGACCGTTGTTTTGGTCTTGCTTCCTTTTGTTTTGGTCTTGCTTCCTTCAGGATGGCTTGCTTCCCTCATGGATGGCTTGCTTCTGCTTCATTCTGAGTGCTTAAGGGGGGCTTGACCTTGGTTCTGGCTGCGACGATTGGTCCCAGCCGGCATAGTCCTGTTTCTTCTCTTGACATATCCCTCAGGTAATGGGAGGTGAAGGTTGAATGATGGCGATAGGATACTGCTGCCAGGATTTCTTCGATCGGGGTGGTGGTGTTCTGGGCCCATGATGTGGCGATTGCTCTTACCTCATGTGCCATCACCTTCATGCTCTTACTCATGTTTTGTTTGTCGTAAGCTGCCTCGATTGTCTTCCTTATCCAATGGGATATCATAGCGGCTGAAGTTTCACCGATTTGGGTGTCAACTGGGAGGAATAGTTGGTTTCTGCTTTTACGGATGTCCCCATGTTGTGTGTGGGCTAGGTAAAAGCGTAGTGCTCTGACTGGACAAAGGAGACGATCTGGTTTGTTGCCTACAATGTTGGATAGGGCCGGAAACGTAATTGGTTTTGATGGTTCAGATGGTTTTTGTGTTTTTGCTCTGAAGGATGCTCTTGGGAGTAGCGTGACAGAGGAGAAGTTTGGTCCGAAAATGCAGTAAGCTGGGTCTGCTGAGAGCGCTTGGATTTCGGAACATCGTAGACTGGCTGCCAGGGTAACAAGGAAGACAGTTTTCCGGGTCATGAGATAGAGAGAGCTGTCCTGCATTGGTTCATATGGATCTTCCATTAGGGGTCGTAAGACAAGGGATAGGTCCAAGTCGGTTACAGTCCGTCTGGTTGTTGGACGTTCGTTTTCAAATGATTGTAGTAGTGCTGAGATGCGATAGTCGTCTAGCAATTTGGTCTTGTTAGCTGCTTTGTAGACTGAGGTTAGGGCCGAGCGGTAGACGAGGATTGTTGAGCCTTTCAGTTTGTCGATGCTGAACAAGTCGGAAAAAATTTCAGGAGGCCAGCTAAAGGGGGGTCGATTGGATTAATATGGTTTGTGATACGCCAATAAATCCATTTGGACCAGTAACTGTCTTACATGCGGTTGGTAGAGTCTTTGGTTGCTTTTGAAGCGATGCGCTCGGCCTCCTCCTGATGAATTCCGGCCTTCTGGAGTAGCCACCAGAGTAAGTTGAGATTTGCAAAGTTCGGGTGTAGCTTTGACCCTTTCTGTTGTGACAGAAGATCTGGTAGAAGAGGTAGACTTCTTGGAGTGTCGACTATTAGGTCTAGAAGGAGAGGGAACCAGGCTGCTGATGGCCAGAGAGGGGCTATTAGGAGGAATAGGCGTTGACTTCTTTCTATTTTTTGAAGGACTTGTGGAAGGACTTGTGGAAGGACTTGAGTGCCCCAGAATAGAGATTCG
This sequence comes from Lithobius niger, assembly GCA_023313725.1. Classification (NCBI taxonomy): domain Eukaryota; kingdom Metazoa; phylum Arthropoda; class Chilopoda; order Lithobiomorpha; family Lithobiidae; genus Lithobius; species Lithobius niger. Next base: position 10,663 of record JAHWFP010230489.1, read on the forward strand.
CAGATGGATTTCTTGAGGCACCATTCGCCCGTTGGTGCTTTCCGGCGAGACAGAGAGTCGGCAATCAATTTCTGTTGCCTGGGATATGTCGTGGCAGCAGGGTGATGTCGTTCGGGATGCACAGGTTGAAGATCTCTGAGGTTAGGCTGTGCAGTGATCTTGACTTTGTTCCACCTTCCTTCTTGAGGTAAACCAGGGCTATCGTATTGTTGGCTTGGACCTGGATTACCTTGTTCTGGATCTGTGGGTGTAAGTGTTGAAGGGCGAGCAGGATTGCTCAGAGCTGAGGATGTTGATGTGGTCTTTGCAGGATGTTGGCCAAGGGCCCGAAATCTCTCAGTTGTTTAGATTTGGGCCCCAACCGACTTTCGATGCATCCGTGAAGATGAGATCGGGTGGGGGTTCGTGGAGGGGTAGTGTCTTCGTGAGGTTTGTGACGTCGGACCACCATAGGAGAGTTTCGAAGGGGAAGTCATTGTAGAATGGGCTTGGTTTATCAGGTTGTTTTTGGTTGATTGACCAGTTGTCTATGTGATGATGGTGAAGGGGTCTGACTATCCATCGGCCGTAGGGAACGAGGTTCGCCATTGCGTTCATCTCTCCTATGAGTGAGTTTAATTCCCGGGGAGTGAAGTTTGTTTGTTTGCGAAAGAGTCGGATGTGTTGAAGGAGGTCCTCGATTCGATCCGGCAAGGGAGAAATTTTTTCCGATAGTAGATTGAATGAGGCTCCGAGGAATATGAACGTTTGTGTGGGTGAAAGGCGTGACTTTGCGTAGTTCACTCCAAAGCCAAGATAGTTTAACAGGGAGATGGTCTTGTCTCTGTTGAGTTCCAGAGTGTGGGGATTCGGATTGTTGAAGGCCCAGTCATCTAGATAAGCACTGGCTTGGATTTGGTGTTGGTGAAGCTTTTCCACGATTAGTTTTAACATCATCGTGAAGATTCTTGGGGCTGCATTTAGCCCGAAAGGGAGGCAGCAGAATTCATAGATCCTTCGGTCGTAAATGAAGCGGAAGCAATGGGTGATTGATGGATGAAGGGGGACATGGAGGGACTCTCCAGTCGTTCTGTTTGAACGAAAGACGAATGGACTTGAGAGTTTCCATCTTCAAGTGTTCGTTGTGGATGTATTTGTTGAGAGGTTTCATGTTGAAATTCAGACGAGAGCCTCCTGACTTCTTTGGTCGGGTGAATATGGAGCTGTAAAAGCATGGACCCGGCTTGTGGCATACCTTGATTGCGTCTTTCCGCAGGAGTTCTGAGACTTCGAAGGAAAGGGACTCTATGATTGGTGGAAAGAACTTCCACGGAGGAGAAGTTTTTAATGGCAGCTGAACTAGGAGTATCGCCCAAAAACCATGTTTGATGATTGAAAGGACGTCCGTGTTGTGGGCGAGTTGTTGCCTGTCCGGAAAGAAGTGACGTAGTCTTGAGCCAACTGGAAGGCAGGAAACGCAGGAGGTGTCATTGTTGGTTCTTGCAAAAGGAGCTCCTGCTCCTGGTGACGATTGACGGCTTCAACAGTCGGGATTTGCAGCTCGCTTATGCTGTTTGCGTTGACCGAAGCGGGAGCGAGGAGGGTCGGGCCGAAAGGGCTATTGATTTCTTGGCTGAAAGGAGGAGATTTCATTCGTTTGGACTGAGGGCTGTGTAGGTGTAGCCTTGGTCCAGTCGTCCAGCAATTGAGCGGAAATTGAGTTGCTTGTTCTATTGAAAGGAATGGTTGGACGAAGGGTTGTGTTTTTGTGGTTTTGGTTTCCTTGAGATGTGCAAGTGTGGGGCTAGGGTCAGAATGAGACCACAGAAGAGGGTGTCCGACTCGTGAATGGGTTGGTTGCGGAGACTATGCCGCTTGGAGACGTTCAGGTTGTTTGCGGACGAAAGGGATATCCCGGAGAAGCAGGGTGTTGTTGAAAAGGGTTCTGGTTGCCCAATTTAAGGAGTGGTAGGTTGCGAAGCTTGCTTTCTGGAAGAGCTGAGAGATCAGGGATGAAAGGTTGCGTATTGCTTCCAGGCTTTCGTCTGCGGAGAGCTTCTTATACAAGGCGTTGACAGCTGTGTTGAGGACGTCGGCCTGAGAAGCGGCTCGAAGGCTCAGCCGAAGGAATTTGTCGTTCTCATAGAGAACGAAGGTCGAGATTTCCGCTTTCTTAGGGATGGAGAGAGCAGTGTATAAGTCCATCTTGATCTCCACGCAAAGAAATTCGCATTCGAAGTACATGTCAAAATTGTGTGGGTTTGTAGCGCCGTCCCCGAGAGGGTGAAAGAAGCTATTTTCAGGGCCGGGACGCGAGGCCAGTGGTTCCTTGTCGAGGATGAGGAGGTCACCTCTGCCGAGAAGGGAGCCTTCACTCCGAAGGAGGCACGTCAGAAGGGTTGTAGATTGGCCGAGAAGGTTACGAGGCTTGGAGTCCTTGTCACGAAGGGCGAAGCCGAACCCCATCTTCAGGCCCCAGTTAATCACTGGGGCATCAGCTGACTGTGATGGCTTGAATAAAAAACAGTCTGGGACCGTTTCCTCGACTGTCTTAAGTAGCACTGCAAGTGGCCGAGTCGTCAGCGAGTCATCCGGAAAATGAATTCGTCTTTCGGGCGTTGGAAGAATGGCGGACAAAGGGACCGCTAAGGTTACCGGTATTGGGAGTGGGTCCGGCACCAGAGAGCAGTATAAAATTTGGTGGAAAGCAAGCCCTTTTGAGCAATCCCCCAGTTCCCCCCCCCCCCACCGCTGTCCCCCTCACATTTTTTTTGCATTTAAAAAGTGTTATTGTTTGTTGAGTCCGGCGGGTAAAACTTTCTCGTTGGGTGCTATTTGAATATTTTGCGGGTTTTTTGACAATTTATCATAATTTATACATATTTTTTGACGGATGCGGGGTGTGACTTTCTAGCAAGTGGACCATTTGATACAGGTAACGAGCGGTGGGTATAAAAGGCACTGATAATTCCGTCGATCTTTTTATCAGCCATGGCTGCCAAGTACAAGGTGTTCTCGAGGTTCCAGTGCAAGAAATGCAAAGTTGAGTTTTTATCGCGAGAAGAGGTGGAAAGTCATTTGCAGAAGCCTTGTGTTTTAAACTTTACTTGTCTCGATTGCGGAGTACTCGTTTCTTCCTACGATGAACTTTTGGCGCACAACAACCAATGCGATGAAAAAATAATCACGCTTGAAAAAATCAACTTTGAATGTGCATATTCCTGCAAAACTTGTCGGAAGTATTTTCCCGATTTAGCAAAACCTACGGTTCATACCAGGATTTCACGTTCGTCTCTTCCGACGAACGAAGAGACGGTTTCGGTAGATAAAAAAAAGACCAACAATGATTAATGCAGAAAATAAAACGAGAGCTTCCAATGTCTGACAATGAGATTTTCTTGTGTCAATACAGCGAAGAGATGTTCAGGAACAATAAGTATAAACGGAGACGCGAAATGCGTCACGAAGGAAAATATAACGTGAGCTGCAAATCGTGCGGTGTGACTTACTCTAATCAGCTCGCGTATAAACGGCACAAGTGTGGCGGGGCTGTAAAACAATGTGCAATGGAAATTGGAGTGTCTTCAAAAAGAGACGTAAATTGTCCTTTCCTAAACTCAAACCTGTGTTGAAGAAAGAAATAATTTTCAAATACCCGCAAATTTCAACCTCGTTGTCAACGTCAGATCTCTAGTCGTGCCTATAATAGAGGATACCAGAATCGACTGGGCCTTGTCATATTTGATTTATGATTTGAAAGACAAAACAGAAGTGAAAGACGATACGAACTCGAGGTGAGGCCTTTCAGTTTGGAATTAGGAGGATTTGATCTGTGCGATGCTTTCAACAGATGCTTCTTAACTTGCAAGCAGGATTTTAAGTCGGATGAAATGCACTACGAGCGATTGATTTTGTTGGAACAATAAGAGGATAAATATTGGAATCTTTTAGAACAATGTCGACGTCTTATGATAAACATAAAAGCTCAAATTGGATTATGCATTCTCTTCGAAAAAGCGACGGATAATTCGGAAACTATTAAGGCTTATTTTAACTCCAACCTGACCAGAGTGAGGAGCAAGGAGGCTCTTTCGGAAATGTCGAACAAGATTCTGCATAGTATTGGACAGTTTGTCATAGAAGGAAGTGGATGGGTTGTCAAGCAATGCGTGTGCACCGAACTATGCATTGGAATTTGTAGACCTTTTGTGGGGAAAGGTGACGTAGCACTTCCCAACAACCTCAAACTAGGTCCAGATATACTGGTTAATGTTCGGAGTGAAGATGGATGTTTTCTGTGGTCCATGTTGGCTAGTATACACCCCGTTCCATCTTCGCAACATGATTGGGATACGAAACATTATCTGTCTCATGCGCACGAGTTAGTTGTAGGTGTGTTGGACCCCGTTCCTTTATCCAAAATCGCGGCGTTCGAAAAAGCCAACAACATTTCGGCATCTGTTTTTGGTTTCGAGGATGACGAGCCTTGCATTTATCGTGCGAGTTCCTTAGTTGAAAGTAAGCATCACGTCGACTTGCTTCTTCTCAATGGACAATACGTGACGATAAAAGACTTCAACAAATTCATCGCGAGTTTCAACCCCAACAAGCGCTTGAAGTATTTTTACAGGCATTGCTTACACGGTTTTCGAAATCGTTTCAGGTATGAAAACTACCACCTTCCTTCTAGCGTGGGAGTTCCGTATCAGAAGACCACATTGCCCGACAATAACGTTATCTGGTCTAAGAATTTCAAGAACGAACTCAAAAGGTTGTACATAGCTTATGTGGACTTTGAAGCAGCGCTGCACCGAGTCTCCAGTTGCGATGGAAACGATACATACACCAGAGTTAACCACATTCACCAAGCTTGCAGTTTTGCCTACATGATTGTTGAACACTTAGGCGGAGTATTTTCTAAAAAGTTATACAGAGGAGTAGACTGTGTGCAAGTTTTCTTCGAATCTATATTAGAGGAGCAGAAAAAGATCGTTGCTTACGTGGATTCCCACAAGCAACGAATGAAACATTTAATCAAGGAACAGGGGTTGCTGTACAAAGAAGCTACGGTGTGCCATATCTGCAAACAAGGAGCATTTACTCCACCCCAAGAAAAGTTTAACGGATGTACGAAAGTACGAGACCACGACCACATCACCGGTGAATTTAGAGGAGCCGCGCACAACAAGTGTAACTTTTCTTACACTTTCAACAAAAACATAGCGGTTGTTACGCATAATTTCGAAAAATACGACAGTAATTTCGTCGTGAAGGCTTTGAATTCGTTTAAAGATTTGAAGGCTCTGCATAATGTCAGGATCATCGCTAAGAACAAGGAAAGAATCAGCAGCATGAGATTGGGCGGTTTGACATTCATAGATAGTCTAGCGTTTATGACGGCATCGTTGGAAACTCTAGCTTCGAACTTAAATAGCTTTAGCATTATGGACAAGTTCTTCGAAGGTGAATCCGTGAAGCTCGTACGAGGCCTTAGGCGAAAAGGTGTGTTTCCCTATGAATACCTGACAAATGTGGAAGTGTTTGAGGAGAGGTGTTTACCTATCATGTCGGCATTTGTCTCGTTGTTGAAAGGATCGATCTGCTCCAAATCTTATCAACACGCGATGAAGATTTGGGATTTAGGCAAATGCAAAACGTTTGGAGATTACCAAGACCTATGTTTGTGGATGGACGTCAGGCTTTTAACCGATGTCTTTGAAAACTTTAGAGCGACGAGTTTGGCTAGTTACGGATTGGACCCCTCCCATTACATTTCTACACCCTCCCTATCTTGGGACTCGGCGCTCAAGAGGACGGGAGTGTCTTTGTATCTCTTCACTAACATTGACATGCATCTTATGGTGGAAGATAAGGTATAAGAGGCGGTGTCTCGTTTCTAGCTAGAAGATGCGGTAAAGCCAACAACCCGTGTATACCATCTACCTTCGAGCCTGATAAAAAGATTCTTACATCATATTTTTGGACTTCAACAACTTGTACGGTTGTGTAATGTGCAAGTATCTACCGACTGGAGAATACGAATGGGTGCTGGTAGACCAGCTTGAGGATATGAATCTCAACAATAACAGAGATCAGAGAGATCAGAGTGACACAGGGCTGATATTAGAAGTGGACTTGGAATACCCCGATGTGCTTCATGCATCACACAATGATTTCCCGTTAGCTCCGGAGCACATGAAAATCACAAAATCTATACTTTCTCCTTTCAACCTTCGTACAATCGAGGACTTGCGGTTAACGTACAGCAAAGGCCTAAAGTTAACAACTAACCTTCACTCAAAGAAAAACTATGTGGTGCACTATAGGAATTTGAAATACTACATCTTTCTCGGCATAGTTCTCAAGAAAATACACAGAGCGATCAGATTAAAGCAAGCCCCTTGGCTGAAACCTTACATAGAGTTTAATAACGAGAAACAGAAAACAGCTAGTAATGATTTTGACAAAAACCTCTACAAACTGCAAAATAATTCGATTTTTGGTAAGACGATAGAGAACAAACATAAGAGAAACAACGTCTTCATAGCGACGACGAAAGAAAAAGCCATCAAGTACGCGTCTCACCCCCACACCATGAGTTCCACTTCTCTAAGCGACGATTTGGTAATATTTACAAAGACTCCCACGAACATCATCTTGAGCAAGCCCATCGTGGTTGGGTTTAGCGTCTTGGAACTATCAAAGTTATTAGTCTAGCGGTTTCACTACGACCACATGATGAAAAAGTACGGACCTAAAAGATGTAAACTCCTAGTCACGGACACGGATAGTTTGTTATTCGATAGAAACGGACGATATTTACAAAGATATTGAAGAAGATGCGTCGTTGTTCGACACATCCGACTACCTAAAAGATCATTTCTTACACTACAACATCAACAAAAAAGTATTGGAAAGATGAAAGACGAGAGCACGGGGTGCCCTATTTCCGAGTTTGTAGGTTTAAAGTCGAAGCTCTACAGCATTTTACAATCGGATGGGAAGAACAAGATGGCCTGCAAAGGTATTAAGAAAACAGCACAAGTGTTGCACGAAACGTACAAGAATGTGCTTTTTAATAATAGCGTCGTGAAAACTCTGGGGTCTTACATTCGTTCGGATGCGCACGAACTAAAAACCATCACCATCAACAAGTTGGCTTTCAGTCCCTACGACAAGAGATGGGTCTGCGACGATGCAGTCAGTACTCTAGCTTATGGGCACGTGAATTCAGCTTAAACTGTCCAACTGATCTATATTATCTGTCCAACTGTTGTACTTGCAGTCATAGCCCTTCCATTTAACAAAATAAACCATTTTTCCATCTTTTCCCCTCTTTTTATGTAATACTTGCTCCATGACTAGAAATAAATCTGGAACTTGGGTTTTTTGAATTTCCTGTTCGTAGAAACCTCCGAGCACCGGTTCACCCGACTCATCCTTTAAAAGATACGTAACTGGTTGGGTTTTTTGCACTTTACGGATCGTGAATACTTCGCTGGTAAAATTCTACCCCACCTGAGCTTCCTTATATTACAACGCTAAGGTCCCTCGATAGTTTGTTACCTGGTCAAAATATTGGAGACACTGCTAATATTTCTTGGTAAAAATTTTGAAAATCCCAAAGACACTGACCCAGTATTCGAGTTACAGTAAGATAAGAAAACAGGTGAGCTGACCTTCGGTAATAAAGTGGTTAAAATCTTTGAGAATGACGTAGTGGTCGATGGGGGCAATGCGTAGGGAGAAGCAGGCTTTGGAATTTGCTAGTTTTCAAAGATTTGAAAGAAAGTTCCCTCGCGCCGGAAGTTAAAGCAGCTTACGCGGCCATGTTAAAATATACTAATGCTATATACCACAACAATGACCCAAATACAAATAAACCAAAATCTAATCGGAGCGCCAAGTACAGGTATCTTATCGCTTCTATTTGGGAGGATCTAAAAAACCAAGGAACTGGCATGGTTAAAAAAGTGGGTAGCAGAGTATATTATAAATATAACGAAAATCCTAACCATTTGATGAATAGACCCAGACTTTTGTACAAATCCACTCTGGCAGGCTGCATCGGAACGAGATGATTGAAATTTTATCAGAAATGCAACAAAGAAAAATTATAAGTGACCACCAAAAAACAGTGGCTTATCTAAATTTGGGGTTAGGTTGAATAAATCAAGAAATAGCTTTATTTGGCTTACCTGTCTGGTGAAAATCATGCCAAAATAACTGACTTTACACAGGCATGAGAGTGGCCCTGAACAAAAAATGCTGAAAAGTATTTTTGAGCCAAAAAAAAAATACGATGGATTTTTCTGAAAATAAGCTGAATACTTAAGACCCGTATTAAGGTTGCTTTTAAGATTCACCTAAGTTTTAACCTGTCATCCGTCCAAGTTAAGTCAGAAGAACAAAAAAAATAAGAAAGTAACTGAAAATGTTGCTCAGCACTAAAAAAGCTGAAATTTCTCATGCCTGTTTACCATTACCTTTAACATGTAAAATTACAAACATCTCCCCCCCACCTTCTCTAGGAAAAACTGGCTTACATGTCTGAAATTCGAATCAAAGCAACTGGCTTTACATGCTAACCATTACTTTTAACTTGTAAAACTACAAACATCTCCCCCCCCCC
>JAHWFP010230490.1:0-12154 GCA_023313725.1 Lithobius niger
ATACCCATACCGAGTGGTGCATTCACCCCTCCAAGACATGTAGCAAGGTGTTGTGGCCGAGTCTTGCTGGTCGTCAGCTGCAGGTGTGGATGACTGTGGTCTCCTCCGGTCCATTGTTGTTGGATCCTAGTATGCCTCCATTTCTCTGGCGTTTATGGTTTTGACACCAGTGGCGTCGTAGATGCAAATGATTCTGTAGGTTACGGGATCTCTTTTCTCTTTCACGCGGTATGGTGCCTTGAAGACCGGTTCCAACTTCTTTGCGATACCTTTGTCAGTATTGGACAGGACGTTGTTTCTTAACTTTACCAGTTCCCCGACTTTGAATTCCACGTTGCGATGTCGTTGGTTATAGAAGATCTTTGTGGCTGTTGCCACTTCCGCTAGGTGTGCAGCGACGAGATCATATGCCTTGTTCATCTTTGCTCTCATCTCCTCTGCGTGTTCTTGCGGAGTTTTGGGCGAGGTGGTTTCTGGCAGGCTGATGATCCGCAATGCAGTCCTTGGGTCTCTGGTGTGCATCAAGTAGTGCGGAATTTCGCCCGTGCTCACGTGTGGAGAGGTATTGATAGCACATTGGAGAGTTGGTAGCAACGGTCCCCAGGTGGTTTCATGATCGTGGAGGAATGCACGAACGCACCCTTTCATGGTTCTGTGGGCGCGCTTCGTAGCATTCGACTGCGGGTGGTAAGCTGTTGTGCGGTGGTGTTTCACCCCGGTTAGTTCCAGCAGGTTGGTAAAAACTTTGGAGATAAAGGCAGCTCCGTTGTCAGAGACCAAGATGGCTGGTCCATGTACGTCCAGAATTTCATTTCTGAACTTTCTTGCTGGTCTTTGCTGTCGCTGCCTTGGTGGGAATCGGCCATACGAATTTAGTAAAATAATCCATGACTGACATGATGTTCTTGTGTGGTTGCGTGGTCTCTGGCAGAGGGCCGACAAAGTCGATTCCTAGCTTGTGGAATGGCTCTTGCGGGATGACAGGCTCATGTTGCCAATGCGTCTTTGCTGGGACGTCTTTGCGATTTGGCTGGCGTTACAGGAGCGGACGTAGGCCTTGCAATCCGAAAACATGTGTTGCCAGTGAGCGACTGCTCTGAGCCTCTGCATGGTTTTCGTTACCCCCAGGTGACCAGCCTGTCTGTGGTCGTGACAGTCCTTGAGGTAAGTGTGTCTCAGATTCTTGGGAACGTAGATCCTCCATGCATTCTCCGGGTGTCCTCTTTCAGGTGCCAGCGGGTCGATGTGGTATAGGACTCCGTCGCTGTCAAAGGTGTAGGACTTGCGTACTTTGTTGACGTAGTTATACGTCTCTTCCTTGCCTGCGAGTTCTGGTCTCGATAGAGCCTTTGAGATTATACTTGTTGCAGGATCTGCTTCTTGCGCTGCCTTTATCTGTTTTTTGTCGCAGATGTCGACTTCTGGCTGAGTCCTGATGTAGAGTAGAGGGTATTGAACCGTCGTCTGTTTTTTGATGGCTTCTTCGACCTTAGCGGGTGGGCTCGTCTGGTTTTTGGCGCTGGTCTCGTTCGATGGTTCGTCTTCTGCGTCAGAGGTGGTCGGTGCGAGACAGAGCGTCTGCCACTATGTTCTCCTTTCCTGCTCGGTGGATTACGGAAAAATCAAACGTTTGCAGTCTGATGGCCCATCTCGCTGTCCTTGCCGATGAAGCTTTCTTGGACAGGATCCATTTGAGTGCGGAGTTGTCCGTGACGAGAAGAAATTTGGCCCCCGCTAGGTAAGTCTCGCAGTGTTCGATAGCCTCTATCGCTGCGAGTGCCTCTAGCTCGAAAACCGGGTACTTCTTATCCCTGTCTTTTAACATGCGACTGAAGAACTCGACTACTCGAACTTCTCCATCGATGGCTTGCATAAGCATCGCCTCAAGACCTTACGTGGACGCATCTGACTCAACGACAAAGGGTTGTGTGAAGTCTGGCAGAGCTAGGATGCCTGCGGTCAGCAGTTTGTTCTTGAGAGTGTCGAACGCACGTTGATGTTCGTCGTTCCACTGGAAGTCTTGGTCTTTCCTAGTCAGGTGGTGGAGCGAGGAGGCAATGGAGGAAAAGTGGCCGATAAATTTCCGGAAGTATCCGCATAGTCTTCTAGTGTCTTCCTGGTCGTTGGTCGAGGGCAGTTGCGGATGGCTGTCATGTGTTCTGATATCAGCTCAATGGCGGTGACTTTGATTCCTATGATTTTAAGTTCGGTACCCCAAAGTGGCATTTTTTCCGCTTTAGAGCGAAGCCTGCCGCTCTTAACCTCTTGAAGATCTCCTTCAGGGCCCAGCAATGCTCTTTCCAGGTGCGTGTCGCAATAATAATGTCATCAATGTACAGTTTGCATACATTGTTGATGAGGTCCTCTAAGATCGCTGTTATTGTTCTTTGGAATGCTTGGCTGGCTGTCTTACGCCCGTAGGGTAAGACCTTGAACTTGAATGCCCCACGATGGCAGATAAAAGTGGTGTAGTCTTGACTTGCAGGGTTATGGGGAATTTGATGAAAACCTTGCTCGCCGTCCTGAAGCAAGATATACTTAGCCCCGCCGAGAAAGTGGAAGACTTCATCCGTGCGTGGCATGGGATAATTGTCCATCTCAATCCAAGAGTTCAAGTATCGATAGTCTAAAATCGGGCGGAATCCTCCTCCATTCTTTTTTCATTTGAGAAAAAATGGTGATCCCCATTGGCTCTCCGATGCTTCGATCCTATTGGTCGTTAGAAGGTCATCCACCATCTTGTCTATCTCTTTCTTGATGGCTGGTGCGGTCGAGTAGACTCTCTGGCAGAGTGATTTCGCCTTGGGGTTGAGCTTGATGGAGTACTCTTTCCCTGCTAGTTTTCCTGGCTTTCCCGGGAATATATCTTTGTTCTGCTCTAGCAGCCAGTCTAGGAACTTGAACTCTCCTTCGGTCAGTTGATTCAATCTTTCTTGGCCTTCTGTAGACTGAATGAACCATGCCGAGTTGTGAACGGGAGTGTTTGGGTTGGCGGAGTGCGCAGAGAGCGGGAAAAAGTGTCTCACGTCACTGTCGAAATTTCCCACGAGGTTTGCATAGTCTATGCGCAATTTGGTTTTTCTTGCATAGTCGCAGCCTAGGATGCAATTGATGGCGATATCGTCACTGACTGAGAACTCCATGTTTAGGTGCTTGCCATGGGTCACGATGGGAATGGTGAGCTTTCCTGTCGGTCGAGTGCCATCCTGGCCGTTCGCTAAGCTTGGCGACGGCCTGTGTGTGGTCTTAGGTGACTTGCGGCATCTGCGAAAATAGCCATGAGCCAGTCAATTCTGATGTGACTCGTTGTGGCACCTGAATCGAGTCCTGCGAAGAAACCTTTGTTGATGCAATGACGTGCATTGACGGCATGTTTTCCTGTGGTCCAAGGTGGAGTGTTTGTTGCGATTGCTGCTTTCTCGGTCATTTTGGCATATTGCAGAAAGTGGAAATGTGACCAATTTCATCACAGTTATAGCACATCACCGTTTTGTGCCATGGTTTGGGACTGGTTGGTTGTCTGCGAGTATCCCTGTTGGCCACTCGTGGTTGCGGTGCGTCAGCGCCTGGCATTTGTTTCTCTGTGGCGATTGCTGCGAGTGCGGCCGAAGCGTGAAAGGAAGATTGGGAGATAGGGTTGAGGCCTACTGTCTCCTTGGGTGCGGTGACTTGCGTCGAGTCTACTTTGCTGGAGTCGAACAACCTAGGTGGTGGGACGGAGACTACCGTTCTCTCAGGCTTCACTTGCGGTTGTTGGTGCGAGACCTGCGAGACTTGTAGCAGAACGCTGATGCTTTGGGTTTGTGGTCTCGTGTCACTGTGCCTGGGGTTATTTTGTTGGTCTTGCCGACGTTCGGGAAAACGAATGTAGTTGGGGAGTTCTTCCAGAGTCTCGAGAAGTTCATCTGGTGACCACACTCTCAAAATGGCTAGCTAGATTCTTAATTTTTCATGCATTTGGCCAATTATCAAGTCTTCTTGCTCTTTGGGAGGTTGCTTGTACTGTAGCTTGTTGATGCAGTGCTGCATGCGTACTACAAACTCAGCTGGTGGTTCCAAGTACTGCTGTCTCGTGTTGTAAATACTTGCAAGTCTCCCCAAGTCGGTGGTGCGTTTTTTGTAGTTTTTGCGTAATGCTGCTTGAATTTCGTGCCAGTTCTTGGGTTTGTCTGGCAAGGATCCCCACCAACGTCTGTATTTGCCCTGCATGCAGCATCTCATTACTGTGTGCAAGTCTTCTGTGGTGATGGTGTTGCCTGTTAGTTGCAGTGTAATTGCATTTATCCACTCATTTAAGTTTGTGGTGTCACTCAGTACTCAGGTTTGAATGATTTGGCAGTGATCACATTTGCAAGTCCTGACAGCCAAGGAGGGTGCTCAGATTCCTTACTTTCATTCAGATATGACTTGTCAGGGTCAAAATTCAATTTATTTGAGGATAAATTGTTTGCGTGATCATTAAAAATCAGTATGGGTGCAGTTCTGGCATCTACTTCACGACAATTCAGTGAATTTCCGATGTTTGTGTTCGTGGGTTTGGCTAAAAATGCGTTGTGGTTTTGGGTGCTGCTAACAAACCCTTTGCTGTAATCATCCTGCCTGATCACATCCCGCAATTCTAGTTGACTTATCCTCTCTAACATCGTTCATATTTGGCTGACATGTCATTTAATTCCATTCTCTGCTCGTGATTCTGCCTGCGCAGCTCTTTATTCTGATCAGACAACAAATTTATTTCTAAATTTTGGCGTTTTGTCTCGTGCGTGTTGCTTGGAACGTTTGGTGGTGGTAGCGCTGCGTTTGCTTGGTCAGTGCTGCCGTCTAGCGGCGGGAATTGCAAGCCTGACTGGTCGCTAGCGTTGTTGCTCATTGGTGTGTTCGTGTCATCGATTGTGCGGGTTTGAGATATGTTTGATGGTGTTTGCAACGATTCTACTACTTTTCCAACAATGGTGACACTCTAGAGTTTATGGCCTGGAAATTTAAAAGTTCAGGAACGAAATCACCGATTTTCAAAATGGCGTCTTTTTTTGCTTCAAAAATTGAATGGAGTCTGCTACGGGGTTCACAGAGATGTCGAAAGGGGGTGACGTCACTGTGTTTGAACGTATGCTTTGGATAGTTGACGCAAGATGGCGTTGAATGCCTGTGGCGGTTTTATGAATTGCAAAATGTACAGTTTTGAATTTGACAAGGTTTTGCGTTTTGAGCCATTAAAATCAATCGATAAAGGTTTTGGAAATGTGCTCAAATGTTCATAGGTTCGATTTTTGCTCATTGGTCGGAATTTGATAGGGGATTCTCCGATAGCTAGTGGCCTGGAAATGTAATGTTCTTTTCCGGTGATCAATTGACCAGAGAGAGCATTATTATCAGGATAGCTAGTTGTATTCAATCAGTACTCTAAACACGTAAATAACACTGGAATAATAGTAGGCGTAAATGATAACCACAATATAGTTAAACTGGGCCTTTAATCGACACTCTCCGTGTACATAATATTGACCACACTGTCTATTAAACCAACATGAGAGATTAAGTAACGATCGATGTGATTACAAATAATCGACGTGAGACGTAGCGATTGGCATTACGATAACTACTTATGGTTGGAATAATTATCCTAATTGGTTGATTATATTAACCGGCCTTGGATTGATTAAAGTGCGCTGGTAATAAACATGATTATTGTAGTATTAATACTTATAGCTGTAGCTATGCAATGAGTACTTATCTCTATATGAACTTGACTGTGCTAACGAGCGGTGGATTAGCCTAGCGACGGACTCGGCTTCCGTACTCGGACGGCTCTAACTCCCGTGTCCGTACTCTGGATCGGCCCTCAGGAATGTTGACCGGCGTGCACGATTTTAAGTTAACAATACTGAAATGCTGAAACTGCCTAAATGAATCTTACATTCCGGGGTCGCGCTTTATACGCGATTGTTATCGCGGCCACATCAATCACTGTCTTAGCTGATTGATTGGATTTACGGAGAATTTTAAAGACTTGACAGTCCGGGTCCTTCTCTTAATTAGGGAACCGCTGTGCCTGTCAATCACAGCATTGTTTAGTTCGGGAAGTACATTAGTGAATTCTCAGTATCACTCCATTAAGTGTCCCTATCTTAATTGAACTGTCATGATCGCATCCGTTTAAATAATGATTGATTGTTATTGTTGGAACTGATCTATCGCTAATGCTAATCCTATCTTAATTGGATTCTCTTCGTACAAGCAATTAGTATTTCCTTGAATCGATTACTAGCTGCACTGATAAGCTAGTGTAAAGCAATGCCAATCCTTATCTCTTACAATAGGTATTTACAGTGGTCTGCTTACTTGGAATGCTGCTTCTTGTTCGTATTTTAGAAAGGTGAGGCTCCTATTTTATCTGATCAACTGGAGCCCATTTGGTTCTATAGAATTAGTATTGAGTCTATTTATTAATAATTCCGTGATATATAGATACTTTCATGCATAATTAATTAGATGTATTGTTTCTGTAATAAAGACTAATTAGTCCTAATTAAAACCCTTACAGAAATGGTTCAATACGATTTTGCAACAAAGTTCTTATCACACAATTTTTCTTCAAAGATCGTCGTCAATTATGTCAATTTGTTTGCAATTTCAAGTTTGTGTGTTTTCCCACTTTCGAGAACGTTTCGTGTCTTCCCTGATAGCTATTTCGGGACCCAACTAAAATGCACTGTCTCGACCTCACCTGCGTTTCCGATCGGTTGAGTGACTTTGCTTCGTGTTGGCGCGGCGTGGCTTTCACCGATCACCAATCAGCATTTGTTTTCAGAGTTTGTAAATTGATCTGAATTCAAACCTGATGGGTGCCATCTCTTTGCCAGGGACTGGTGGAGCTTCCCCAGTCGGCCCATCCCAGGTCAAAGCACAAGCCCAGGGTTCAGTTCGGGGGCTCAAAACATGATTTACTGCAGCCGCAAATGAAAAGCTTACATGAATTGGTGGCCATGTTGCTCTCTCTCTTTTCTCACCGTCCATCACCAGGTGGCGCATGTGCGTGGCGAGGTAAGTGACAAGCCCCAGCTGAGTGAGCTCGGCATTCTCACACAGTCACATTCATTTCTTTTACAAATGTTGCTTCCCTTGTATTGGGCTGGAACTGGACTAGAGATAGATGCCGTGGTAGGTGCAGCCCCTGCAGGGGGGGCCTTAGATTCCGAGCTTGTAGAAGAAAAATTTCAGTTTTTATATGCCGTTCGAAAATATACATTACCTGTCGAATTTATTGCATTCTTCCCCGAAGTATGCTTTCTTTCCCTAGAGGATTTGAAGATGTAGATGGCCTATCAGCTCCGCAACCCCACTGCGCATGCGTGAATGAACAGCCCCTCCTATAAGATGAGCAAACAGCATCGTTTGTCATTCATTTTCCTCTAGCGTGTGCTACATGCGCCACGCTTGTTTTCTTTCCCGTTTACTTCTCCTTTTTGATGTCGCTCTAACTTCGTCGCTTCACTGAAACAATAACTGTCGTCCCTCCTCAACTATCGCTCCAGTCAACAGACTACAAGCAACAATCTCTATGCTTCACCAAGGCCATGAAGTTTCCGCACCATCTTTGTCGCATCACCTCGTACAAGAGATTGCCACTATGCCCGGGCCGTCTGCTTTATAGGAGGGCTGCGCATGGTGACGCATGCGCAGTGGGGTTACGCACTGGCCATATCTAGAGAGCGAAAAACCTCAAGGGTGATAAGGAGCATCCAGGAACTGAATGCAATTAAATTTACAGGTAGCATACATTTTCGATAAGGCGATAGAAACCAATTTCGACCTCCCCCCAGGTAAAATTGGACTTTTTTGCCACAATTTGTCAAATTTTACGGTCATTTTCTCCTTGGTTTGTTTTAGGCCTACCAAATGCATTTGGAAGTTACGATGAGACACCCAAAATCACTGCTTCTCATATACGGGTGAGTTTAGTTTAGAAACTTAATAGTGATATAACTAAACTAAAAATATAAAGAAGGCAACTTTGTGAGCCATTACGGAATAATGAGTACCGTAATGATACAAAAATTCATGGTTCAGTTTGGATGGGAACAGTGGTTTTTCTTTTGCCATTATTGCTATGTCTCTCTCACTCGTTTTTCTTTACTGGAATTCCTTAAAGTTGACTTCTGTCTTGTTTCCTGTTTACCCCTATTTACATCTTGTTTAGTCTTATTTACTGTCTACTACTGTTTTTCAAAATTTCATTTGCATAGGAATTTGCCAAAGATGGACTTGTAAATATAGTGGGTGGATGCTGTGGAACAACGCCAGATCATATTAGGTATGCTAACTGAAAATACGAAGAGTTGCTGCATTGTTTGCAAGGTCCACCTTGTATTTTCTCTGGGTGATATTATTATTATTATTGTTATTATATACAGTACAGCGAAAGCTAAAAGCTTGTTGCCGGCAACCATAAGAAACTTATGGGTGGAATACATATTTGTCAAGACGATAAAAGCATAATATACCAGATAAACTATCTCTCGGAGTCCTAGACAGGAGAGAGAGCATGAATAAAAATATGTGCAGATCAACTGGTTTCATCTGATATATTTGAAGCATTTGAATTATTATTTTGCTATTTTTGTTAATGTATAGCAAACTTACTGTTGTTGTGGGATTTTTTTTATTCCAGAGCAATCGCCAAAGCTGTGAAGGACTACAAGCCAAGGAAGCCAGTGACATCTCTGTTTGAGGATTCCTTATGTTTGTCAGGTACAGTAATTTGCTCTAGCAGTATATTTATGTAGAATCTTAGGACTCCCTTTTTGGTACCATTAGGGATACTTGAAGGGCTGTGTTTTAAGATAATTGCTGACGTATTTCAACCTTGCCTTCCCTTGCTTAGATTCCCAGCATTCTCACTTGCCTTTCATTGTAAAGTTACAGTTTTTGTTGTATGAGTAAGGCTGTGCAGGTACCAATACTGGTACCGGGACCGGCTCCAGGTACCACTGGTACCGGTATCAGACCGGCACCGGGTTAGCGAGTACCGGAAAAAGAACCGCCATCGGCTTGTTTTTTTCCAGAATCAGCATTTTCATACATTAATAATAGGGATGTGCGAGTAGAAAAATTTTAATTCGAGTCGAGCCGAGCCGAGTTTTCAGCAGAAGAATCGAGTATCGAGCCGAGTTCGAGTATTTGCTAGAAATATTTTGTTTGCAAGTTTCTCTTTAATTTGTTAAGATAATAAGAACAAAGATGGTGCTTAGCTGACTGTGTAGGTAATGGTTTTCCAGTTTTCAGGACATAACTTAAAAATGGTTTCAGTTATTGACTTTTAATCTGCGCCACTGGAAAGCTCTCGTCGAGACGATCGATTTGGTATATTGGAATGTCAAAATCGGTCAAAAATTGGCGAAGTTATCGCATTTTCGCCGAATTCGAGTTTTTCGAGTATGGACGCGAACAGCGCTCTGCTCGGCTCGAATTTTTCGAGTATCGCACGTCCCTAATTAATAATATGGCATATTGTTCCCAACGCTACTGAAAATTAAGTAACTTTGAAATAAATAATCTGCTTGGTTTTAATTTCGATTTGTGATCAAAGTTAACTGCCTATATCGCAAAAAATGCCTTCCTGAATGATTAGGACTAATGGGCCCGCTCTTCGATAAAATGCCGGCATTCATTTTCTTAAGTTATTGTTTGACGTCAGCATCGGCACATGACCAATAGTACTGGGATCGGAACCAGGTATATGGACACCACTCTCGGACCGGTATCAGGAAAATTAGCACTGGCACAGCCTTATGTATGAACCATTTGTAGATTAGCCAAGGTTTTAACCGTGGTTAATATCCATTGGTATGCTGTATCAAAATCCTTTACTCCCAAATGATATCATTAAGTGCATTCTCCAATTGCAATGAGATTTTTTATATGATGATAGGATTAGAGCCCATGCACATAGGAAGGGACACATTATTTGTGAACATAGGAGAACGCTGTAACGTTGCTGGATCTCGCAAGTTTGCCCGTTTAATCACCTCTGGAAAATATGAAGTTAGTATTGATTTTCTAAGTACGTGTTCAAAAGATCCCCTGTCATGTTTTGCAGCAATAATAAAAAAAAAAATTTGGTGGTACATTTTTGGAAATGTCTAGGAGGCCTTGTCCATTGCTAAACTTCAAGTTGAAATGGGTGCTCAAGTTCTGGACATTAATATGGATGAAGGCATGCTTGATGGAAAAGCAGCTATGACAAAGTTTTTGAACCTTGTTTCTTCAGAGCCAGAAATTTGTAAGGTAGGAATACATTCATTATATTAATTCGAGGTTGTTCTTTAAAGTGAAAATTTAGCATAAAATTAAGGCCGTTGCACTCTTTTAGTCAAATGATTTCCACAGACGTGTAAACTTCTAGTTTGGTACATCATTCATCACCATCAGCCGCCTTGATTATGAATGTTAAGTGAAGGAGAAGAATGTGTATATACCTACATAATTACATATACTGTATATTCTTACATATCTATTACATGCGCTTGTCACAATGAAAAACGACAATTTTAACTTGATTAAAATTAGTTTTTACTATCCTAAAATACTTACCTCTAGTATGTGCTAAAATCGTTTTCGATTTGCTTTTCTACCCGATTTTTTAAACCCCTTAAAAGTTTAAAACACCTGCAACACTTGCAATGCAATGAGGTTAGCCTATCTGCCACTTGATGCGCAACAATCGTTGCCTCCAACAAGCCAGCGCCAGCCCAACAATGACACTTCGTTTTCCGGAACCCACTACTCAACTTTTCCAGGGTTCGGCGAAGCGGGGAGGCTGGGCGGGTCCTACTAGAGGTAAGTATTTTAGGATAGTAAAAACTAATTTTAATCAAGTTAAAATTGTCATTTCTTACTATCTGTAAAATACTAACCTCTAGTATGTGCTGAATTTGTCCAATAGGCCGGTGGGACAGCACGAACCCTGCTAACTCTCGTTGCATTGCACTCCACACCAACAATACAGTACACATCACAGATTAAACACTGCCAGCAACAAACCTTTACCCATCTCAGCACTTGTCTCGGGCGAGGTCCTCAGCCATGGACTGCGATCCACCACTGGTATTGCCACCGGGCAACAGTGATGACAACTGTCCATCTTTCCACTGTGTACTGTCCACTGTGTACAAGGTGCATATCCCCACAACTTCTTCACCAGGAAAAGGTTCATGTGGGCCAACCCCTCAACACTCCTCGTGTCAGGTTGGAAACTCTCCAGTATGCACTTCAACAGGAAGCCTTCCACCATTGCAACACCAAACACTGCCTCGTGACGTGTCGCCTGAACTTCACTGTCTTTGCCCACCTTCTTTCTTCCATTTAGAGAAAGTTCCAGTGGGCATGATGACACTACAACATTCCTTGTGTTGTGTCATCTCCTTTCCACTGTGTACACAAACTTCATTCGCTCCCCAACAACGCTTCTAGCCGCCACTTGGAGATGCTCCAGACCACTCCCACTCGCCGTATCTGTATCACAAAGATAATGGGCGATGAAAGTGTTCTTGTTGGTCCAAGAGCTGGCAGCTACCACATCATTAAGCGGGGTGCCAGATGCGAAGGCCCAAGACGCAGCCAAAACCCTCAACGCATGGGCCCCTCACATTCGCAGGGATGTCCAGATGGTTCAGTCCGTGCTCACACACTCGCGTGATGACCTTACAAATCCATTTCCCTATCTTCGCTGGTGACAGTAAGGGAAGGACACCTCCAGAAGCTCGATCCCATTGCAAAAACTGTGGAGTGAGTGTAGATCCTGCTCGTCCCGAACGTCCAGACTGCTCCGTCAAATTGGTCCTAAGAAAAGGTGGAGAGCCCGGACCGAGCCTTGGGTCCACTCCGTACCCCCTAGATCAACCACTGTCTTCAATCCCTTAATCACCAAAGGCATGGGGGCCACATCTGGTGTTTGATTCTTCACAAGGAAGTCAAGGAAGGATGGATGTTCTTGCCATCTCTCACCAGAGCAGCTAGCTCGCTCGCCGAGCCGCTGAAGCCAGAGCCACCAAGAAAAAGGGTCCTCTGTGACAGTCGAAGGAACGGAGCTGAGCAAAGAGGTCCGTAAGGCGCCAACTCCAGACCGGCCAACTCCAAGGGCAAGCTCCATTTG
>JAHWFP010230490.1:12254-24775 GCA_023313725.1 Lithobius niger
TTCACTGGCCATCTCTCACCAGAGCAGCCAGCTCGCTCTGCCGAGCTGCCGAAGCCAGAGCCACCAAGAATAGGGTCTACTGCGATAGCAGGAGCAGCGAAGCCGAACAAAGAGGTTCGTAAGGTGCCAATTCCAAACTAGCCAACACCAACGGTAAGTTCCATCTGGGAAACAATTGCTTGATCCTTGGTCGTGCATTCACAAAGGCCCGAACCAGCCTTGATACGTGTTCACTGGTCACCAGCTTCTTCCTTCCCAATGCCGACAAGACGGAGTTGATGGCCGAACGATACCCCTTAATGGCCGTCGGGGACAGGCCTTTGACAAATCGTTCTTCCAGGAAAGACGACAAAGCGGCTTCGGTCGGGCCCGTCGGATCAATTTCCACCTTCCGGCACCAGAAAAACCAAATTTTCGACCGGGCGTCGTAGTTTTTCCTCGTCGAAGAACGCAAGCAACCCAACATCCGCTCCGAAAGGTTTTTTCAAGTGGGACGACAAAGCGGCTTCTGTAGGGTCCGTTGGATCACATCCCTTCTTCTGGCACCAGAAACGCCAAACCTTCCACCTGGCCTCACTGTTCTTCCTTGTCGAAGAATGGCGGCAACCCTACATTTCTCCGAGGCCTCAGTGGTAAAACCCTCACGTTCTAAATTCCTTACCACAGTCTCCACCCGTGAACTCGGGACAAGGGTGGGTCGCTGCACCTCAGTGCTGGGTCAGGATGGAGTCCGAGAGGAGTAGAGGAAGTGGGTCCTCCTTCGACAGTTCCACTAAGTAAGGAAACCATGACGCAGCTGGTCAGAGTGGTGCCACCAAAATGTATTCTCCCGGGAACTTGCGAAGATTGTTCCAAGACGCCTGCAGAAGCGCGAACGGGGGGAACAGGTAGCTGACAGGCCTGCTCAGTCGATGGAGAGAGCGTCCGTGGCCCACATCGTCGAGTCCGGAAACGGCGAGACAAAGTGTGGGAGTTGGCAGTTGTAGCATGCCGCAAACAGGCCCACCCAGGCTTCCCCCTCGTCAATAACGAGCTCTGGCACAGGCTGGGATCGAATCTTCATTCCGTTGTGTGAGTTCTCTGACGTGACAACTCGTCTGCTAGATTATGGAGCTTCCCTGCTACATGATGCAGACGCAGGTTGAGATGCAGGGCTTCGCGCAGTCGAAACAGCAGGGAGGTCTCTTCCATCATCAACCAAGAACAAGTCCCTCCTCCTATCATGACGTGAGCCACCGCCGTTGTGTTGTGCATCATAGCCATCCCCGCCTATCACCGTCTTCCCACGCAAACTCCTTCCTTGACCTGCACCGCCAGACGTTTTGCTCGCTTCCCCAGAACTTTGATGTGTAACTGGCATTCCTCATCTGACCCCACTCCCGCCGTCATGAGACCCTCGAAGTACGCCCCCCCAGCTTGTGGAGGATGCGTCCGTGAAGAGAAGTCCAAACGGCGTTGGGTCCTGAATGGGCACTCCGCGGCAGGTGTTGAAGGGATCACCCTACCACAGAACTGTAAACTGTCCAGAGAAAACACATCCCACCAGGACGACGAGGTTATCACTCATGGTTCCTGAACAAATGCATCGACCTGACCTTCCATTCCCCGAAAGGAACCAGCTCAGCGCAGGAATCGACGACACCTGTTACTGACACCAGGTCCACTGACGTAATCTCGGTGGCTAGCTGCAACCTTTCCATCCGATCCAGTAACCTCTCTACCTGTTCCTGCGATGGCCAACCCGTGAACTCGGCCGTATCGAACTGAGCGCCGCGGAACACAAACTGCCTGCACGGCACCAGCCTGGGCATTTCCAACTGGACGCCTAGACCCAGAACCTTGAAGACACGTGGCCAATTGCCACCTGAGTACTTCCTCCGACTGATGGCGGAGCAACCAAACGCTGAAATAGGCATGGGCTACAATGTCCAAACAATGTAGAAACCCCCAACCCAGGCAAAGCACTTCCGTGAAGACATGAGATCCGGTTGCAATCCCAAAAGGTAGGACACGAAACTGGTACGATTGACCTCCTACAAAAAGGCGAAACAGATGCCGAATCCCCTGGTGCAACGGACCATGCATGCATGCATGCATCCTCGAAATAGATGGCAATTGTAACAACGATTGGCTGCATCGCTTTTCTGACCGACCGAATCGTCTCCATCTTTAAAATGCTGCTTCTCCAGATGTCGGTTCAGCTTTCAGAGGCTGGAGTAAGCGGTCGTTCAGACACAAAAAACGGCGAATGTTCTCTGCCTACAGCGGACAGAGTGAGCACGCCGTCGGTGATGACCTCCCAGTTGTCCACATGGGGACGAAACCTTCCCCCCCCCCAACCCCCCAAGAAGTTGGAGGATGGTGAGGGGGGGGAAACATCCATACCGGCTCCTGGGGGGACGACCCCGAGAGGCACCCATCCACGATGTGAGAATCCATGGAAAACGTCCCCTGCCTTGAAAAGGGGGTGACCCCTGGAACGTGCAACGTGCTGCTGTGACGTGGAGAAATCCGTGCAACGTGCGTTGTGGAAAACGCTTGCAGGCGTGAACCTGAGAACGAGGGAGGATGTGTTCTCTGCTCAAACACAAAAATGCCGTGCAGTGTTAGCAAATTTTTGGTCCCTTGGAAGGGAATCGACGTTCTGATGGTTTCAAACCTGGATGTAAGCCGAACACCACCATTACCTCACAGTACGGCGTCTGGACCTCAGACAAGAATGAAAAATCCCCCACCCGAGCAATGCCGCCGGGGCTTGCAAAGTACGGGGGTAGGGGGGGGGGGGGGACTCGATGCAGGTAGACAAAAAAGTTGACCTGACATTGCAAAAGTGGACAACTCCGTTTTCCAAGTTAGCAGTCACTCGACGTTGTTCTAAGACAAGACCTGAATTTAATTTCAACTCCAAATGTTTTATTAATAAGCCTCACAATGTACAACAAAGGCTGTAGCGCAACCGTCGTAAAATGCCCTTATCCAGCCACAGACTCTCATACAAAATTCAGTGTCAGTAACAAGCAAGGA
The DNA here is from genome assembly GCA_023313725.1 of Lithobius niger. Taxonomy (NCBI): domain Eukaryota; kingdom Metazoa; phylum Arthropoda; class Chilopoda; order Lithobiomorpha; family Lithobiidae; genus Lithobius; species Lithobius niger. The sequence goes on from JAHWFP010230490.1 coordinate 15,279, forward strand.
ATTTAAAATAAAAATTCCTTCAGATCTGTTGAAGTCTGAGTACGGCATTTTTTTTTTTTTTTTTTGTGCACCACTCGGGGCTCCGTGGTGTTCGCCACGTCCCGATTGTGGGTCTTTTCCCATCTATGGGAACTCAAAATAGTGGCTGAGACTCGTTTTTGGCGTTTTCTCCGCCACGAGACATTTTAGGGCTAACTCCCTCCTTGGAGTTTTCAATTTTTGTTGCATGCCCTTCACACTTCCTTCTTGCAAGGATTTTACAAGCCACGAATTAACCATCAAGGAATTTAAAGTTAAATTAAAAATCCTTAACGAAATTAAAAGAAATTCAAAATTTGGAAGGCGTTTCCGATGCAGCGACCGTTTGATCAAATGAAAGAATCACCGTAAAAAACCGCACGATACGGCCAATGTGAAGAACCAGACACGGCCATGCAACTGCCTGTCAACTCGCAATGGCGATGGCCGGCCACAGCCCGTGACGAGAGCCGGGAAGTGTAACCAGGATGTGGCCAAGGACTAACAAAGTTGCAACGTGAACTACACGTGGCTAACAAGGAACGCTGACGAACTGTGAAGAATACTACGATGTTTAGCATCCTTGAAGTTATGACAACTGAACATATCGAACTTCTAGCAACAAGTGGCGATTGGTGGTTAACAAGTGGCGATTGGTGGGTAACGAGTGGCGATTGGTGGTTAACAAGTGGCGATTGGTGGGTAACGAGTGGCGATTGGTGGTTAACGAGTGGCGGGTAACGGGTGGCGATTGGCGGTTAATGAGTGGCGTGTGACACTCCTGGCACAACGCACCGCCCTTCAGCATCAACAGTACGCATCTAGTGCGATTCGCCGGCGATGAGGATCTGTTGAAGTCTGAGTACGGCGTTTTTCGGCGCCATCAGACTTGTGCACCACTCGGGGCTTCGTGGTGTTCGCCGGCGATGAGGATCTGTTGAAGTCTGAGTACGGCGTTTTTCGGCGCCTATCAGACTTGTGCACCACTCGGGGCTTCGTGGTGTTCGCCGGCGATAAGGATCTGTTGAAGTCTGAGTACGGCGTTTTTCGGCGCCTATCAGACTTGTGCACCACTCGGGGCTTCATGGTGTTCGCCACGCCCCGAGTGTGGGTCTTTTTTCCCTCTATGGGAATTCAACATAGTGGCTGAGACTCGTTTTTGGCGTTTTCTCCGCCACGAGACATTTTGGGGCTAACTCCTTCCTTGGAGTTTTCAATTTTTTGTTGCATTTCCCTCACACTTCCATCTTGCAACATTGCCCCGCACTAACAGCTCCGGTTCAGACACGACCGTCTGTTGTAGTGCAGCCACAGACCCAGTGCCAACAGCCTCATTTTTTCAGCTCACCACAGGCAGCTTCCCAGCAACAACAGTTTCGGTTTCGCAAACGAAGCTCCTCCTCCGCGACGATAGATGGCAGCACTCGCCTGGCAACCGATGGCACGACCATGGAGGAAAGAAAAGAGCACGACCGGCGTTTGGCGGTTGCCATCTGCGCAAAAAACGCCATCATCTGCTCCTGCAGCACGGCAAACTTTCAGCACAAATCCAATCAAATCAAAAATCCATTTTATGCCTCACGAACTGCAAACATCTTAAATTACCAGGTCAACTGGAGACATGGACAGCAAGGAAGACAGCCCACCGATGAAGAACTTCAAGAAGCATTCCCGGCTCCAACCACATTAGGCCTAACGGAAGCGTCCATACACCAAGCCAAACAAAACACAAGTGGGGCATTTAGGTCAGTAATAAATAATTCCGACAACGTTCAAGCGGTGTTTTAGATCCAGAAGGAGACTCAATCGAACCTAAATTTTTATTCTCTCTTTTCGAAAAGCATGCGACATCGGACCAATTTCACCATTTGTGCAGCACTTCTAACACCTCATTTTCGTCCCAAAATCCATCAAAACCCAGTGAAACTACATGGCCACCTCTGGCAACCGCAGGGTGAATGTCCTGAGGGTTTAATTCTTCATTATTTTCACACGAACACTCGGGAAAATCCCCCGACGCGAACAAAATGAAATCTCGGGCAAAGAACACGAAACGCCGGATTCCCTGGCGAAAAGCAAAAAAAGAACAGAGCAAACATGACACACGTCTGCCTTGTCCCATACCCGAAAACGAAGTGTCATTGTTGGGCTGGCGCTGGCTTGTTGGAGGCAACGATTGTTGCGCACCAAGTGGCAGATAGGCTAACCTCATTGCATTGCAAGTGTTGCAGGTGTTTTAAACTTTTAAGGGGTTTAAAAAATTGGGTAGAAAAGCAAATCGAAAACGATTTTAGCACATACTAGAGGTTAGTATTTTACAGATAGTAAGAACCTATTCAGTACATACATAATTTTCCTAATTTTAATAATGCTAGATGTTTTGCTTCAATTTGAAAGCCATTGCTTGATCAAAGTTTGGGTCATGTGACAGTGTTGCCTCTCACCACTGTCCTCGGATGTGACATCCTGTCTTGTCTCTATAGGCCACGCTTAGCAAGCAACTTGGTCAGTTTAATCTTTCAGCTAAGAAATACTAAAGCAGTATAAAGTTGTGTCACTGCAACAATTTTTCCTCAATGATGGCTTAAGTTGTAAACAAAACTTCTAGGCTTCTTCAAATTAGGAATGAAGGCATGTTTCAATGATTTGAACCACACTTTATGGCTGAACTAGTAACACCCATTAACCCACTAGTGACACATATGGAAGTTTTCTGCTACATGTCAGCCAAAATGGTCATACTGTGGAAATTTCTCTATAATTAAAATTTATTGAGCAATGGATGTCTATTTTGTGCTCAATGAATTGCAGTGGCGCAACCAGTAAAAAACTGTGGGAGTGGGCTAAAGAAAGCGTGTTAGGGGATTCTTGGGGCGCATTTACCTCCCCCAGTGGGACCGTGAAGCATTTTATGGTATATCACTTCCATATCTGGCTGTGGGGGGGGTACCTGTTTCAGATTTTCTCAAGGACTTTATTTGCATTCGACATGTTTGTAAAAAAGTACTATTTTATGACCTCACTGCTTCTACCCTGCTTAACATAAAGCAAAAGGTAAAAAAAAAAAATAATAAATCCATCCCTCCCCACCCTACACCACTGATAATTGTTTTGTTGCTTTCAACTTTTCTTTGCCTGGTAATTATTCTTTTCAGGTTCCTATATGTATTGATTCTTCAAACTTCTCCGTCATCGAAGCAGGTTTGAAATGTATTCAAGGAAAATGCATCATCAATTCTATAAGCCTCAAAGAAGGAGAAGACGATTTTCTCAAAAAAGCCCTAATTATCAAGAAGTTTGGAGGAGCTGTTGTTGTAATGGCATTTGATGAAATTGGCCAGGTATGTCGTTTTTAAGTTTTTCACTTAGCATTTAAGGTCACTTGCAGCCGACACCAGATATGTAATTATTCCCCTGCATGGTGGGGCAAATCACACTCCAAGAACGGCAATTGCACTCCAGGCATAGTTCTTGGAAAGCAAACTTGCACACCAAAGTTGAACCTTTTCATAAATTTAGTTTTATGATATAAAGTCATGAGGTTTGCACCATTTAAAACGTATTGAAATGTGGTGTCCAATCATATTGAAAGGTGGTTGCGGTGGTAGTCCTGCTGATGTGCATCTTCAAACTTGAAAGAATACGATGTAAACAAAAAAGATGTAGCTAGAGTTCACAAAAACCACCCTTATTGTGCCTGATGAAGATAACTTGCTTAGTTATCGAAAATTTGCAGATACGTGTCTCCAGTTTTGAAAGTGTGCATTTTTAAAAGTGTGCGATTTTACGGTGGTGTCGAATGGCAATATTCCTTTCAAAATAAAATTTAGGTACCATGTCTGACTGTATTTCATTGAGTGGGGCAAGGTGGTCTGATGGTTAGCGTGACCGCCATGTCATGTGCTAGAGGTTCCGTGTTCGAGTTTGGCGTCAGCCACCCCTGGCATTTTCAGCAAGAGGAGGGCCCTGTGATATCTCATGCTCATGTCAATTGTGGCATGTAAAAGATCCTAGGAATTTCCAATGGGATTAACCTTGCAAAATTGTCCCTCTCATTGTCTGGTGCTATGGCTAAAGCTGGGTGCGCGTCAAACAACAACTGTATTTCAGTGAACTTTGTGTGTAGGTTTTTAGTTGAAAACAACGAAGTTAGTAAAACGTCAAGTAAGAGCGGAGTAACGCAAAATAGTACAGTGCTGCTACTGTTAATACCAGGATTTTCAATGATAAAATAAAAGATTCTATTTTTTATATCTCGCCCTAGCCAGTAGACTAAACATTTTTAATCACCAGATGTGAAACTTGTCGCCAAATTAAAATTCTTTAGACGTCATCAATGCATATAAAACAAATAAAACTCATTCTATGTAGTGATAATCCGTGCATCTGCCAAATGTGACTTGATTATTTTAACTTCTACTTGGTGGCACGGTGCTAAATCCAGCTGATGATGCGGATGGGGTACGCATTGACTGGTGGATTTCTGCGTTGCGTACATCAAATATTGCCATGAATGTAAAATTAAACATATGCTTACAAATATTTCATTTTGTGTATTAGGCTGCAGATACAGAAAGAAAAATTGAAATTTGTACTCGTGCTTACAAATTGTTGACAGAAAAGATTGGCTTCAATCCGAATGACATCATATTTGATCCCAATATTTTGACCATTGCAACTGGCATGGATGAACATAACACGTATGGGATTGCATTCATTGAAGCAACTAAAAAAATAAAGGTACGGACTCTTGACTGACATTTGTATTGCTTGTTTTGTGTAGTTGCTAAATCTTTTTCAGGTCTCTGTTGCTTACTGCCGTGCAATTAATTTAACCACATCTAAAGCAGGGTTTGCACTCAACCCATATTTTGCTGTTTTCATTAAAAGGAAGGATGATGAGCAACACAGATGATTACCCTGAACACAACACAATACCACCAATGAAGAACAAACACGGTTCAACACGGTTAACTTTTCAGAGAACTATCTCCTTCCAAAACTATCAAAAAAGTTTACATCACAACATCTTTTGCCGAGTTCAAATTTGAACACTACTACTGATCTGGCAGTTGGTCTGGGGTGCCCACTCTGTATCAAGGGTGCGCCTACTTTAGGCCTTTCTAGCAGGTTGATGCTAGCGTAGCTGGGGTTTGCTAGGTTCACATGAGGAACACCGTTCAGCTCGAACCTTTTAATGATGAGGGGCTCACAGGGTTGTTACGACTATTATAATCAGTGACCAGGTTGACACAAAACTGTTGATATACCAGTACAAAAGAACTAAACAACCCAGAATAAAATACACTGCTGTTGAATCTTCTGCAGTCGGGAACGTATGTCGTCTACTATTTTTGACCTGATCCATACAAAAATACGTAACCGATTAGGAACAACCAAAGTAGAAAATTACTGACAACATTCAAACCCTTAAATCTAGGAAAAAACTAAAGGACTTTACAACTTGAGCTTCTAGGTAGCAACTGCAGCTGACGTGACTGTGTTCATTTAATCTGCTCGTGTGAGGAATGTGACACAACGACTACACCAACTTTGTGAAGTATTATTACTGTAATAATAACTAATGCGGTGTGCATGTTAACATTGAAATTTACACGTGGTAAACAAGTTTTAAACTTTTAATACTTAAGAGATGTATAGGTAATGGCATTTTGGTAGTAGCAACGGTAAAGAAAGAAATAGAGCAAACTATAGCAACTTGAAGTATGTCATAATTATTGTTGTATTCTTACATGTTATTAAAATCTGATTATAATCAAAGTAATCCGATTAATTTGATTATTTTAAAATAAGCATGATTATTTTTAAACCTGGGCTCCAATGCCCTAAGTTGGTTGTCGTGTAGGGCATTAGATTTTAGCATGGTCGAGGTCTGGTCCCAGACAACTGCACGATTGGTTTTCCTAGCATGCTCGGCTCATGGAATTGCCTGGGACCAGACCGTGATCCTGTTAAAATCGAATGCCCTACATGACAACCATCTTAGGGCATTGGAGTCACTGTGAGGATATGCCCGGGGTATCCTCTGCACTTGAATAAAGAGTCATTGATACCAAATATTAGGGATGAGTTTTCAAATTCGAACTCGATGAGCGATGTTGTGATGTAAACTTTTTCATTGTTATCAAAAGAGATTCTGAAGGAAGAGATAGTTGGAGTTCTCCGAAAAATTAATTGTTGAATTTTGTTTGGTCTTCGTTGTGGGTATCTTGTTTTTGGTGACAATGTACAACTGTGTCAACCAATGTTAAAGGTATCCTCTCTCTTTCCGTCTCCCTCCCCCCCTTCCCCGATCGTTTCATTTTTTTTCATTCCGATAGTCACAGTGTCCCGTCTGTGTATCTATATTCGCATTCTTTCTGCAGTGACTGTATCTTCAGTATTTTCCGTTATTGTTCTCTACCCCTAAAACAGTAATATTAATTTGCAGTACACACATAGTTAACTTTAGGGAGCTGGCAATATTGTAATTTTTTTCTGACTTTTGTGTGTTTCAGTGAAATCAAGATTTTTAAATATTTTGTTTGATAGGTGAAATGTCTTTTTAACTAAGTGATAAGTCCTGTCGGATTATTTTTGTCCGAAAATCTCCTGAACTCGGTGCTTTCGAACCATGTGTAAAAATTGTTAGGGATATTCATTTTGTTTTTGTTTTTTTTAACTCTTTCACCCTTTTTTTTTTGCAGGCATTACTACCAAAATGTCGTATTAGTGGAGGTGTTTCCAATTTTTCCTTTTCCTTCCGTGGCAAGGAGAATATTCGTGAAGCTATGCACACTGTGTTCTTGTACCATGCAATTAAGGTATTGATTCTGTGTACATAGTCAAATTATCAGAATATACATAATGTTTAACCATTCTTTTGACTCATGATATCAAGTTTATGCATAATTGCAAATCAATTAATATATAAAAAAAAATTTATTTGTGAATTTCTTCCTGTCTTTTTTTAGGCTGGTATGGATATGGGCATTGTTAACGCAGGATGTTTGCCTGTTTATGATGACATTGAACCCGAGTTGCTACAACTTTGTGAATCCTTGCTTTGGGACAAAGATCCTAATGGAACAGAAAAGTTGCTGTTGTATGCCGAGGTATTAAATTTAAGCAAGATATGATGCAAGATAGGCTTAAGTCGTAAATAGATATGCACTCTGTAGGCGTGCAAATTTTTTATATTTAAGTGTCTCTGACTGCTAAAATAGGATTCAAATTATAACATTTCGGGAACTATATCACGCGCCAAACCAAGGCTGTTTGCCGTGACGCGTGTATAACGTGACTGGGCTCGTCCACTCAGACGGCCAAAGATACGCTATTCTCGTTGGTCAGTGGCTAACTCACAATGACATCACGGCAAACAGCCGTGGCTCGTGGTATAGATCTATGTTTGAATATAAACTACGAGGGAGTGATCTTCAAATTCAAAGAAGATGAAATCCACCACTCTTTTGCTAGTACTGACAGACATTGAACCATTTTTTTCTATAAAAGTAAAATGGCAAGTCACTGTCTCGCTGGCTGTGCGCATGTTTCAAATAGGACCACTGATATACATTACCGTATCACTGTGTCAACTGTGTTAAGCTTCTGTGTGCACCATATATCTAATAAGAGTAAGGAGAAAAATAGGCAAGAGAGGAAGGAAGTGGTACGACTGCCTTGCCACCTAGATTAGACCTGCCAGGGATAATTAAGTCTCCAATGGCATCGCCAGTAACTTAGAATCTAAGTTATACACTGACAATTAAGGTAGATTATAAAACTTAGTGCACAAATACTAAATTTAATATAGTTTGTGGTAACAGTTTATTCAGAGGTGTGCTTAATAAAATAGTCCTGAAACAATGAAAAACAAACTGTGATGAGACGGAAAAATTATCAAATAAATATTAGCACGGGTTACCATCTGTGGTCGCCAATGGAAAGTTATAGTGACAGTAACAATGCCTGGGAAGATGAAAAGTTATAGTGCAAGCACGGGACGTCACTGGAAAGCCGAGGCGCAAACACGTAATTGAGGAAAAAACAGCTACAATGGAGGTCTTGGATGATCTGTCATGCGCAACAATAGACAACTAGCCAGCTTGGATGGGTTAAAAGAATTAAAATTAACGGGTTGAGGTTAGGGGACTAGGGATGGGACACACCAAAACATCATATGCGTTTGGCCCACCGAGAGTAGCATTTACGCCAGCTTGTAATGACCAAATTTTTTTTTTGGTCACAAACAACAAGCGACAGTTGTTTCGTTTTCTGTTTTCTTTTTATCGGTAAGTGTTTGTGTTTGCATCGTTGCAAGTAAGAGCACTCTAAAAACACACTGTCAAAGAAGGGTATTCTGCTCTCAAAGAATGGTATGTTATGGAAAAGCAATGCCACTAAGAAGCTAGCTGCAGACATTTAAGTTACCGCATAGATGAGTTGCTTTTTTTAAGCTTATAACTCTTAAAATCAAACTCAAAAAATTAATAGGTATTTTAAAAATTATTTCAAGCTAAAAAGAAAAAAAATTACTGCTTTTATGGGGCTCCATTTTACTGTTCGTTAGGCACCCACATTTCGGGCTATTAATGGCACTTCATCACTGAAAGTCATGCTGCTCTCAACCATAGAGTTTCTGCCTTTTAGGTTGCTGAAGTTAGTCCAGTTTTGTGCTTGTTAAATTACCCCCAAAAAGGTACCCTTGCTCTCATCTACAGAAAATTCTCTGCTGATGGGCCTAAACTAGGGCCAAAAGCCTATTTTAGAAATGTCTGTGGGTGAGAGCAACTTGACTTTTAAGTGATCAACTGCTATTAATGTGGGTGCCTGACATTCAGTAGAATGGCGCCCCGTACAAGCAGTAGTTTCTGCGTTCTGGACAGCATTCAGTAAAGGAATGCAAAAGTAACAGGTAGTGTGTATTTCCTTTAGGCAATAGAAACAAATTTCAACCGGCCCAGCTGAGGGGGAAGGTGGCCAGCAAATTTATGTTTCAATATGACGGTGAAAATATATATTACCTGTTGTTTTTGCATTCCTTTCCCGAATGCTGTCCAGCATTCAGGGAAAGGAATGCAAAAATTAACAAGTAATGTAAATTTCCTATTTGGCACTAGAAACAAATTTCAGCCGGCCCAATATGGGGGGAGGGCAAATAAATGTTTTTAGCTTGCTGAAAGCCAGGTTTTGTGCTTGTATTGTAAAATTAGTTTTAACTTTTGTGTATGCCCAAAAATTTAGCAAACTGTTTTATAGTTTAATTAAAAACCATGCTTTATGATTGTGAGATTTCACCCTACTTGTCTGTCTGCGTAAATGAGCATGTGGGATGTGTTTATAGGACGTACATACATCGGTCAGTATATTGTTTAATATACTCTGCTACGTTCCAGAGTATGCATCTTGACATTTTTAAATATTGTTTAATGTAAATTGTATTGAAAATTGCAAAATAATTCACTTTGTCACAAGGG
>JAHWFP010230500.1:0-22765 GCA_023313725.1 Lithobius niger
AGCCTGAAAACTTTGGCACCACAGTGCATTTAACAAATATGATGTAAGTAAGGAATAGAGCCTATACTTCATTTTGTATTGATATAAACATTTAAAAAGAATTCACATTTGTAGGAGATACCAGGTTGCTTTCAGGTTTAATAATGGTGTTGTTTTGCATTGGCGCTAGATGTAATTACTTTTCGTGTTTGACTAACGTTACTGCATTTGAATTGGTTGTCACACTGACTGCCTCCCATGTCAACATCTCCATCACCTATCGTTTGACACAAGCCAAATATGTAATACATAGACTATTTCAAGACCCTCTTCGTTTTAAAATATTATATCTCCATTTGATTTTCAACTTTGTCCTGCACAACCACATCTAAAATGCTGTCAGCCTTTCATTATCTCGCTTCGTTGTCGTCCCCATTTCTGACTTATGAAATACTCACACAAAATAATAAAAATAAACAAACACCGTTGCTACCATTCATCTTTTTAAACCGTTACATGCCTAAATTTTTTTAAAGTGAGATTTTTACATCTATTTGCGATGAATAGTAATACTTATTCAAATGATGCAAATTAGTAAGAACATAAACAGTTTTGGATATCCCAATAGTAAATCACAGCTTCGGCAAACTATAATAACAACTTAAATTTTATACTGACACATTGTTACGGTGACACTTGTTAATTGGTGTGCGGTGATTTATGTTACGAAAACGCATCAATTATTGTATCTTTATTTGCAACACGTTTTTTTGGGCTTTTCGTACTTCATTTTTTTTAAACACAATGCTGATGAAAAGCCTACAAAATTTTTTAACTGTTGACATATATAACATTGTTGTGCAGTATATGACTTCACTGTAGAACTGCATTTTAGAAAACCACTTTTGGCTCTTAAATATGATGAGCAGAACTAATCGGAATTCTACTGAACAATTAATATTCAGACTTGCACAATGCTGTACTACAAAATGTTTACAATAATTTTTTTCCTGAATATCTTCAATTACAAAAATTCTACCTTCAAGACTGACAAAGTTAAGTTGTGTGGTTGAGTATATTAGAAATATCAATTACTTGCACTGTATCACAGCAAGGGAAATGGTAACAACCTAAGAGGCAAGTATGAGAATCTGTAGTAACACGACCCGACGTAAAGCAAGTTTAGTCTGCTCCATTTGGAAGTACGATCATATAACTATGTTCACTATCACCACATAGTAGAGTTTTCTCGTCTAGAGACCGTTATTCAAAAAGATTGTGAAATGGTTAGGCATACTATGCTAAACAGTTTCAGATAAAATATCGTGAGAGTAAATTTTGTAAAATGTAGTAATACAATGGATTATGTAGGCTGTTTAATTTTCTCCTATAATCCCATATCACACGGAAAAACGCTTCGGTTAATATCAGGCATTCTCCGCAAAATGAGAAGACTTTACGTTGATATATTATACTTTAACTGTCTCCTCGTGTTTACAGATGGTAAGTGATAAGCAAAGAGGTTGGTAGGAAAAAATTACGAGAAGAAACAAGCATGAAATGCAGGATAATTCAAAACATTCGCAATATTTCAAGTGTTGAGTGAAAACGTACATATCATTGTTATGATGCTTGTAAGAAATTTAATGAGTTTTTTTTTCTAGAAAAATATTTTAAAAATTTAGATTTGTTCTTAAGCTGGTATCTCTGTATTTAGTTATTATGGGCTATTTGTAGTGTTATACTTTTTACTTGATTACGGAATTCAGGTCAAATTTTTTTGTAACTTACAAGTCAAACACTCAATGGCAAATGGCTAGCCTTATTGTAATAAAGTACGAGTAACCAGCAGGCTGATAACAACCAGTTGTGAGACAGATGCTTCTGCTTCTCCATTTACAGTAGTTCATTATTTATGATTTTCTTCACATGTTGACTTTTGAATGATGAGTCTGGCCACCTCTCCATCTTTTTTTAATTTTTTGCAGGCGGCACGTAAATAAGATCTAGGTTTGTTTAACATCTCTGTAATGTGTGGCACAATGGCAAACTGGACCGGTGCACTGTGACTGAAGTTGGCGCTAATGACCAAGATGTCTCAAACTTTCCCCTTATGTTGAAATGTTTTTGTGATAGCCTAAATATGCACCTCTCGAAACTTTCTTTTTCAGTTAATTCATTTGTTACTTCCCAGATATATTTGTTTATCTTCTCTGATTATGGTAGTGTTTTCTGTAGTAGTTTTGTTTTTGTGCATTTATGATTCTATGCATTTCTTTTTATTCTGTTATTGGCGGAGCGAGCGAGCGAAGCGTAGCCTATAACGGACACCAAATTGCAAAATGTTGGTTGGTTGGTCCGTTGGTCCGTTGGTCCATTGGTTGCACGTTTTTAGTCTGGGTGGAGCCCAAACGGAAGATCGGATTGGAATGAAATTTGGTACAACGCTTGATACCCCAAACAGCATTGCTGAGCCAAAATTTGACGTAAATCGAACAATTATTACGGGAGAAATAACAAATTGTTACATCTAAACGTATTCTTTTCACTATGTATAAGCGTGTAAAAAGTCAAATACGACTTTGTACTATTGCTTTAGATATATATTCCACATTCGATGGTTTATCCCCCGTTGTGCACACTAGAGTGTCTTGTTAAATTAGATGTATTTCTAAATATCTTTCTGTATTCATAGCGTAATATGCTAAGCTGTTTCCGCACTAACATGATTACTACACCGATTTTATGAGCAAATCATGTTAGCTAGTCAGGACCAGTTTTGGTGGTATATGAATAATGAAAGAGACAACCACGTTGTTTCGAAAGATATGGAACTTAAAAAAGCATTACGAATGACTTTTTATTGCTCATTCTGTGTCGGGGTTACATTTTCGGTTCCTTTACTACTAGTGTCTTAGTTCATGAGTCTTACATTTCTGGGTCCTTTACCACATCAGCTACAACAGACTTAGCCATCCGCTGAAAAACACGAGCCATCTCAGAAAAAGCAAACATCTCCGAAGACGTTAGAGGTAGCAATTTCATTCTCGAAATCTTGAATTAAATGTAATGAACGTTTTTCTACTTTGGCACGAAATTTCACGAAATCGGAACAAATTGTGAACGTTATTATTTCCCAAATAGGAAACGCAGACACTGACAAAAAGACCAACTGAGGAACAAAATCCACTCGACCTCACTGGCTTTACTCACCCCTCCAACAATATTAATAAATCAAAGGACTACAAAGTCTGTCTGTTACTGCATACCACAGTATCTGTCTCGCAATTTCTTCACAATTGTCCATGAAAATGTTATACTTTATTGTTTTTGTAATCTGCTCGATATTTAAAGAAATAAATTACCATTTAAAAAAAAACCTTAATTTTTGGCTACCTCCATTTTTATATTGCAATGTCTGAAATAATGTATATTTGATTCAAAATCTATATCTTTTCTCAAAACATCTCATGTCAAGAAAATTGCCAACAATACAAATTATGTTTTTTCTACAAAAAGGTAATGAATGTACCCAACAGAGAAACAACTGTTAAATTAAACTTCAGCGAATTTTTTTCTTTATAAATCTAGGTTGTTTTACAAATTCTGATTGTCCGAAATGTGTCAGCAAGTTGAGAAAATACAAGGCCTGCCTTTACAGTCTTTGCAGTTGCAATGGTAAGTGGGAAACTCACTCCATTTTTTTATTTCTAACAAAAAGTTTTAAAGACTTGTGGGTATGAAAGTGTCAGTTGAGACAAACAAAGCTGTGAAGACAGGGGAAAAAATTTTACACGAGTTTGAAATAAAATAAATATTTAACAGTAATTGTATACATCGTAACTCAAAGAAAAATTCGTCCTTAGACGACACAGTACTTAAATTATTTATTATAATTCACTTTCTACACTGAAGCACGTAGGACTGCCTCATCACAGTTGCAACCGTACTATATATACCTTTCCGTGTAGGACAGCGTATTAAATTTACAGTGCTTCACATTATCATGCACGATATAAATTTAATACATGACGATTCTGCATCAATCATTTGGTTAGGGAAGATTGTAACAGTGGTAATTTGGGAGCTAGCAAAGGCATCATTTTACAGTGTTGTAGTCTGTATATAATTAATTGAACTGCTTTTAGACATTTCAAGGAATGCATAATGCATATAGTTTCAGAGTAAGAATTTTATTAATTTTCATCATAAAATATCACCATCTGCTGATACCGTGGTTTTTACTGTGAAGCATCATTCTAGTAATATACCCGACCTTCTGTACAATGTGGGTATATGATTCAGTAACCTCTTTCTGATGGCCTGGCACCAGTCGATTACCGCAACCACTACTTAACTCTTTACTATGTCCGCAAAGAGATTTGGCGTAAATTAAAAAAAATAACTCGCATTTGTTTATCAACGGAAGAAAGTATTTATCTAACAAACTGATCAATAAGTTTAGCAAAAATTACAGATTCTCAAACACTCCAGAGTGTTCCTTCATGCAAACAAACTTAGAATCAGCCATTATTAACTTTACAGACTCAATCATTAAAGAAGAATTACACTTAAACTCCACAACACTACCGGACATTTTAAAACGGCACTGCAACTGAGCTACTTACAACTGAGCTACGTTGTACATTATTATAAATTTACAGGAATCCTAAGATTAATATCAGAAGAGGGCATGCAATGATAACAACTAAGGCATCATTACCGCCTTACTTTTTATGATGTACCATGAAACCGTTCAACAGCAGACTTTATAAAAATTTTACCGTGCTACAAACTCTACTTGATTCATTAGTTCCATACATACTAGCCTTCGATAAATGCCACAGTCCTTAAGCCCCAATCTTTACATTAATGAATGAACAGATTGAAGACATTGCTATCGTAATAATTGCGAAGCATCATTCAAGTTACATACTCGACCTTCTGCACAATGTTGGCATATGATACAGTAACTCTTTCTGATCGGCTGTCACTAGTCGATTACCGCAACCACTACTTAATTCCTTACAAGGTCCGCAAAGAGATTCAGCATAAATTGAATATTAACTTGCATTCATTTATTAACGGAAGCAAGCATTTACCTAACAAACTGATTAATAAGTCGAGCAGGAATTACAGATACTCAAACCACCTGTCATAAAAAAAAAACAGAACAGTATCAGAATCCATAAATTTCAAAGAACTCTGCTTGGTACTAAAGCACGAAACATTAAGCTAGAGAACCGTACCATGGTAACTAATGCAAAAATCACTCCAGCAAACCAAACTGGCATACAAACAACAGTAGCAAAACAGGCAGACCCACCCTAGTTAATGCCTGCTAAGTCAGTAAAACGTGATCTCTGTTACATGTTGCTTATTCATCATTTCATAGTTTCTAATAAAACTGACTCTCTTCGCCCAAAACAAGTATTCCGAAAATTTATATTCCAACGTGTTTCAGTTAATCCATGTTTAATAAAGTTTTCGCCGTCTTTATTTATTAAATTGTTAAACAAATTCAGCACAAAATGACTAGTGTACAAAGGCCCTAGTTACTCCGCATAAAACACCTAAAAAATAAGAAGAAATAAAATTATGCACATAGCTATGATTCCACGTGTTTTATAGCATCCTGTACAAGAACTATTAAGAATCGTTTGTGTTATATAAATTCTTTTGTATGGCGCTAGCATTGTGGTTTTCCTGATAATTTTAACCAAATATCATTTAAAGTGACGTACCACACTCAGAAGATAAAAACTGTGCCATGAACTGCCAGAACAAGCAAGAAACCAAAAAAATTCGTGCAGTTCGTAAATACCCTTCATTTTGAACCCTTCATTCGAGGATGATAGGCATGTAAAACAAAACCAGGTTGACTGCCAAATTCTTCTCGTTAAATTCAATGTATTCATTACATTTTCATGCCACATTGTGGTGTTCTTCATCAGAATGAAAAAAAAACAGCACTAAAATCTGGAACAGACTCTTTAAAAACCGCTAAACAATTCGAAATAAGGAACTATATAAATGGGAAAATCCGTTTTAGTTAAACACGTTCTTTTTTGCAAAAGACTCAGATTCATGCCGTTGAGGCTAAGAATGGAGACAAACATTGCGAGGATTATTGACATATGCCAGTACATCAGTAGTGTTAAGAGAAAAAATATTTAACAGGTTTGACCTTATAATCCTGAATCATATCTGTTAATGAGGAAAAGAATAAATGCCAAAAAAAATCTAACTGTCACTGAAGAATAGGTGAATTTATTCAAAACATATTGATATTGGATCCTCATGCCGATAAGTAACCGATTCCAAACTTAAGTACACAGTGGCAGTTCCACACTTCAGTTAGTAAAACTTCCATACTTTAGTTCCTTATTGTGTCCATACTTTGTTCATACTTAATTCCATAAGGTCTTCCAAACTTAAGTTTAATATTTTTATTGGTTTTTAAAGTGTGTGTACTAAATTCTAGTAGTTTTGTTATTCTGACTGTACTTTGCTTATTTTATCGTCAAACTGTATCCTCGAGAGAGCACGTTTGTACTTACGAAGTATTGTAGACCTGTGACCGATGTCACCTCTCCATCATTGTCACTCACCTTTCATTTTCAGGCCCGCTCGGCCAATTGTCAATGATGTAGTACCCCATTATTACGCATTCAACAACAGACACGCCCACTTTCTTTCTCTCTTGTTTCCGTTTTTCTTTATCATCCTGAACAATGCTCACTTTTACTGTATAGCTAACTCTAGTTTTTGCACCCTACACCGCCATTTTGTCGTTCGTCATGTGATTGACCATCAAAGTTCAGGTCTGTAACACCTCATTTAATTCCCCCTTTACAATGTGCAAGTTTAAGGTAATCATTTCATCAGTCGTTGAAATTTTTCTCCAAGCTGAACGGCATAGCTAAATTAATGATTGAAGAAGAAAGAGAGAGAGAAGTCTTCTGTTGTGAGTACAAATAGCCGTTGCATAATAATCAACCCATGTTGAACCGTGCGATAACTCGTCTTCCTTTCAATCCAGTGTACCATAAGTCAAGTTTTCTCATAATCTTCAATATTTATCGTATTAACTGATCCAGAACTTTTCTATTCCACTCAAAGTGGTTATATCCAACAGAGTGGTCATGTCTGAGTGTCGTACTGATCTTTGGAGAGATATGGACCGAAATTAGAATGCTCTACTAGCCATCTTTTCAGGACAGCACTGCGATGACAAATTGAAGGATGTGCATATTACACTACCGGTGACAAAGACCATGATGTAATTGCACGAAAATTTAATAAAAAACGTTCACTTAAAGAGGAAAACTCGAGTAGTCTGCCTTGTTTTTATTTTAATATCGCTTTTAAGAACAATTAACAAACAGTAAACTTTATACTTTCTTACTGTGTAAAAAAAATCCTTAACTTTCACAATGCTAAAAACGTGTAGCTATATATCCCATATCACCACACTTTACGGTGCATGCTGTTCATATCGACACATTTTAGTGTTGTGATATGAAAATCACCACGCTAAAGTGTGGTGATATTGGATATTACCAGTGTAGTGACACAGATACCATGCACAGTAAAGTGGGGTGATACGACTTTGCCAGTACTTTCATAACGTTGAAATCCTTTATAAAACCATGCGAGAATTATTTTTGATTTTTTTTGTTAACCAAAACCATCCAAATAATCTTTTCTACAAAATAAAATCGTACCTTCGTTCCATATTTGTAAAAAAATTGACACCCATGCTTTTTTATTAAGCAACAAAGAGTAAAAGCAAATTAATTCACGCATGGTATTATAAAACAGTTCTACATTTCGAAATACAGACAGGAAAATTGAATACTTTAAATACTTATTAACCCCACCCCCTCCAAAAAAAAATCTTCGCTGGTGACTGTAAATCACAAATCTAACTTAAACTTGGGTCGGGCTTTTTCAGGCGACAAATAACATACGAACTATACATGAAATTTCATCCCTCAAAATTGAGCGTTAACGCGATTTCCCTCAGCCTCCACCACCCCCCGAAAATGAAATACACCTATGAAATTCTAACTGCCTACACTTTAGTACATTCACTGTTTGCAGTAAAACCTTACCGCTGAATTGCCTGTATAATGTCCGCAGTGACTAAAGTTGAATACCGAATCTCTTCTTGGGACTTATTAATCTACATTGTCGTCAAATCCACAACGTTTTCCAGTAAAAGCCATCAAAGATATGCTAGTACCATGTAATGAAATGACATCAGAGAATGACAAACGCGAAGAACCCACTGTTCAGAAAACACAATATGGAAATTAAAGAAGGACGACACATTACGTCGGAATTTTAAAAAATTAAAAACACTTCTTATGTGTACCTAAGGAGAACGACATAATTTTTACATGACGAAGTTTCCGTGATGTGTGCTAAGATAATAGACATCACTCCACTGAATTAAAAAAACGCGTTTCTCCAATACGTATTTAAAAAAAATCTCACCCTGTAGACACATACGCCTGCTCACTCTCTTCTCGCTCGAAAAGTATCGGCTGCAAATCTGACTGCAGCAAAACAAAGTTATGCAAACATGACGACACAAGGGTGTGCATAAACAACACAGTTTATAACTAATCCGTCTATGAAGACAAACCTTTCATTTCCTACACCAATTTTGTTGTTCATTTTAATAGTTACAGACCGTACGATTATTGTTATAGAACCCGTGACGAACTGTATTGGATTTATGAGCCGGTGGGTGATATCCCTCACATGGCCAGTCCTCTCGAACTATGTCGCGTTGACGTCTCAGCCTCGGCCTTTGGCTTCATTTTGACGTAATTCTTGCGGATTGGCAATGTTCGGGATATCACCCATCGGGTGATAAATCTGATACAGTTTGCCAGGGTTACTATAACTACTACTTAAACAGGCCATAGAGCCGACTGCTCAACAAAAGTAAATTAAATACAGACGCAAACCTATTTACGTTGTCTTTTGGACTTAAAAGGATGTGTAAGTATGGCTCAGCGATAGGACCTCTATGTTTGGTTTCAAAAGTGGTGGGTTCAATTCCCTACTCAGACAGTGTGACGTTTATGTCCAAAGGGCAAATTTTATTTGTTATTACAGAATATGTAATTACCTTTCTTTTTTTTTTTTAGAAATTATGAATAGTCTTGACTTCTTGAAATGATAGTACTATGTCATATATTTTAATAAATTCCACAGAAGTACTCTTATTTTGCATTTATGATTCTTTACAGCTTTAACTTACTCCAAAAAATGTGTAAATTGGCAAGAATGCGAAAGGTGGGACTGCTTGAGAATGGGCAAAACGCGAAGCTGTGAACGAGGATATTGCAACTGCAAAGGTAGGGAATTCTAGCAGACGGTAATAGCCTATATTTCAAAATTTTAAAATACTTCAAAATTATGGAATTATTACACAATAAATTGTCACAGGTGTCACCAAGCAAATGGAAAAGACTGATGCATATATAAAAAATACCATAAAACAACAAATTGCACACCTATCTTGACAAGCTCTACTGCTTCATTTTTAAAACGTAACCACATATTTATGCAGCTGTAGAAAGGACATTTCTCAAATGTTTCTAGAGATTAGCAAAGGGTAGATCCTTTTGTGCTGATAGATTATCCAGATTAATACTAAGCCTCATAACCATTAAAGAGAATGAATTGTCTATCCTACTATTCAGTAGGGCAGAATGGTACTTTACTGGGCATTCCCATCTTTAGTTTATAAACAGCACTGGCCCACTTACTATATGCTACAATTGTATGTGATGGCTTTATTAAGCCATCTTGGCTACCATGTATTGGTTTTACAAAGTGTGTTCATTATTGTTATAATAATTTTTTTGTTATGAATTGCTACAATCCAACTATTTAAGAAGTATTCTATTATTTTAGACTGTGTAATGGGTTACGAACAGGAGTGTGCTTGCTTGCCTATGGAAATAGCTAGATGTGTAAGTGGAAACTGCATTTGTGAAGGTAAAAAAACGTTATATAAGATTGGTTAGATCAGTGACTAAACAAGGCTAATTTCACGGCAGTGAATTATTTAACTACACACTAATTTTAATTTTAAAAACTTGAAAAATTTTACTGTATGTATGAATCGTATAAATTTTGTAGGTATATCAGTTGTAGTGTCATCCGCCCATTATAGGACATGCCACGTTGTAATATAAACGAGTAGTTTGCAACAAACTCAAATCAATTCTGAAAAAAAGGAGATTTGTTCTCCTTTGTATTTCAAGATAATTTGCACACGGTAGAATCGAAGAGTTTAGTATATGGGGGAAGTGAAATTGGTGTAACGTAAGAACACAAATAAAAAAAACTCCATTCTCTGGGCATAAATTGAAAATTTGTTTATTTAGACATTTTTTTCTTGCCTCCACATTTTTTGGCTCAGACTTAATTGAAAGGAATCAAAATCATATAATTTTTTTTTGACTTTGTTGCCATGGAAAAATATTAGGCAAAATTTATTTTCGTTTGCAAAAATGAAAACATTGGTTTATACGTAGTAAACAAAATAGGTTTATGACAGGAGACAATTGTAACCTTTGTGGTTCGCACATTAGGGAGCTGAAAATATTAAATAACTTGAAAGATGGCTTTCAACTATTCAGAAGGTTCTGAGATCAGCTGGAACAGACAGCAAGGTAGCTCAATCTCAATCACACACTTGAAATAAAGAAACAATTTTCTTTCATGCTCAGGTGTTAGTCAAAATTGTGTTTGCCTCAGACGACTATTTTCAACATCCTAAATTATTTTGGTTAATACAGTTTTGGTTATAACAGTATTGGTTAATACAATTTCGTACAAATAACTTTGTGACTTACATTAAAAAAATTCGTTCTCTGCAAGCTAAACAGGGGAAAGATGCTGAGTACTGCACTTTCATGTTCAGCCAGGTTACAGTAAGAATAGGTTAAGGGTAAAGTAGTTTTAGTTTGAGACACATTTAAAACTAAAAAAAATTAGTTGTTATTCAAAACGTTCTTTTTGTTGTTATGCAGTCAACAAAAAAATTTTTAGAAACCAAAGGCGTGGAAAGCCTCCTCGAACTGCTATACATGTGATGGCTGGTAAAGGTAAGCATGTTATCTTAAAAATATATCTATCTCTCAAGGCTAGGGCAATTCTGTTTTAATTATACTCTTTCAATTTACGTAGTTAACCATACTGTGAAAGGGAAACGAAAGCGAGGACCATCTCTACAAAAAGAAATAATAATGATGCGAAATAATTGTAAGTATTAAAAAATCGATATGTGTGAACGGTACAATAGATTTGTGTAAGACTTAAAAAACGAACAGATACAACGTATGTGTATTTTACGAACTACACACTGTCAAAATTGAGATTGCCAAGCATTTATTTACCATTTATGTTTCACGTTATGCAGTAAACCTACATGTTCCAGGAATGGAAAAACGTGGGAGAGCTGGGAAAAAAAGAAAGAATTTAGCACTGGACAAAAGTGAGTAATTAAAAATTGTCATAAATTTAGTAATGTAACCGTGCATGCACTACTACATTATCCAAGTGTTGTGCAAACAATTTTTTCATTTTAAAAAGAGTATCATTATTCTTTTAAAATTGAACATTCAGCAGCAATTGGTTGCCTTCTTCCACAAATCTGCATATTTGTTTCTTGGAAAGCAATTAATATGCATGAATATCGTCCAAAACCTTGATGTACAACCTATATTTTTCATGGTCAGCAAATCGAAAAGGAGCTGTAGGAAATTTATATATCATACTGAAGAACTGTACGATGAGCTATTTTGTGTAAAGTATACACAGCAGATATCATGTATATCCTGTCATGTTTAAAGTATTTTCCAGTAATAAAATCGGTGTCCATTGTTTCTCAGATAGCAAAGTAGCAGAAGTAGTAGCTTATTGAAGTACCAAAACAAAATTTGTTTGGGATTACCACATTTCAACTTTCCACGTTTTGAATTCGTGACTACTAACGCCACCAGATAATAACTCGAACAGCAAGGTCCAAATATAAAGATATAATGGTACTTCTGCGGAGCTTTCAAACGTTTCATTTCATGTTTGAAAAATTGAATTAGTTATTGAGCTTACCTTGCATTTGGCAGCAAGACTTCAAACAGCAAAAGTTAGCAGAAATCATTATAAACTTTAGTTTTTGACTAATATCGTAAATTTTTCTATTGTGTTGCAATTCACTATTTAGAGGGTTTTAATCAGACTGTTTCATCGACATACATAAACCAACATGTAATAACGATTAATGAAAACAACCCTGGTACTTTAATTTCTGATTAATTTCAAAAGTTAAAAACACTCCTTGACATGTATGTGTGCAACACTAAGCATCCCACCATAATTACTCATTCCTTGCTCTCTAGATAGTAATTTTACCGTAACACCCTATTGAATGTAGCGCACTGGTTGCCAACCCTAGCCAACACGTTATTAGAGTTAATAAAAGGGGATCAGTAAGGAGAAACTGTGCTATTTTGCAATGGGTATGAAGTTGGTAGCATGCGCGTCCTACTTCAATATTTATTCTCACTTATTAACTTACTTAGTCTTCAGAGCACGACTCGACTCTGCTGCAATAGTGCTCGCCTTAGGCGAATAGTAAAGTTATTTATAAATATTATTGGATTACTTACCTGCTAACATAGAAATCCAAGTAAGCAGCTACATCGGCCGTTCCGTGAGTGCAGTCTTGAGTTGGTGACTGAAAGGAATTCATGTCTTTTGTACCAAAAGGCGGCATATATTTCAGCCTTTGGTGCATAAAGGCATTAAGGATGAAGAAACGTGCTTCCATTTGCCACGTTAACTGTGAGAAGCAGGGCATCAAATCCAAATTAGTGGCCGAGAAACCAAAATAAGAGCTGTAATGCCAAAATAAAAAGGGTCGTCAAAATATATGTTGAAGGTGACCCTTTTCAAATAGTGTGCCTCGAGCCCCCAGAAATGTGGTTACAGCCCTGAGAAAAAATTTTTGAAAATGTCAGGGGCAGCGTGGTTAGTGTTTTGGTGCAGAGCCGTTTCTGTTTCAGGCCTATGTTGTGTTAGCCTAATTTGATAATTTTGCTTTATTTATTGATAAAGTTAACAAATGGCTAAATTCCTCATTGTAGCAAGTATTAGTGTTATTATTAGACCGGTTTTTCATGGCTATACACGTAATTTTTTTAATATAAATTAAAAGCAGTATTGTAATTAAAAGATTTAAAAGAGCTATTTAAAAAAATTAAATAGCAAGATTAGTCCTTTCAAAATGTTTAATGCGATGTTTTACAAATTAGAAAATGTATAGGCTATCAACAAGTATAAAAGCTATTAGTAAGCCGTGTTTAAAAAGGTTAAAGTCCAGGTACTTAAAGCTGGATAAACCTGGGTTTAAAGCTGGAATTTTCTTGAGATTTAAGGTTTCTTGCAATTAAGTAAATTTTTAAACCGGTAAATTTGTTACTTAAAATAGTTACAGAAGATTATTTCGCCACCACAGTAATGTAAATAAAACACGTCGACCAATTTTAAGAGAGAGTCTTGTCGTCGGATGCTTCCCAAGGTAACACTGATGCATGTGATTCCCTCAGTCGAAAAATTTCACGTAATTTTGTAAGTCCAAGCTTTCCTGGTGCTGATACCATTCAAAGGTCAGTTGCCCCCATGTTTCCATTGGTGTTACCAACATTGCCAGATATGTCCCATTTTGAAGATCCATCTACTTTAGCCCCTCAGAGAGGTGTGCTCTGGCATGCAAGGATTTGTGGCGGACAGCTTGTTTTGTTTCCTCACTTCTCTTCACTGGACCAGCATTTCTGGGGATGACCAAAATTCGTTGAAGTCGAAGTGCAATATGATTTGTAGAAAATATTCGGGGTGTTGGAAATTTGTAGCTGTATTATTTCGTTTCTTTTATTGATTTGTCTGTTTACTAGATGATGCATTGTTTTCTTGAATATTTTTTGGTTTAGTGGTTAAATAATTAAGAGTGTCTAATAATATTTGTTGTATTACCAATTTAACAATTAGGAAATTTATTAGGGTAACAATTTTGATTATGTTGTTATAACTACTACTGTCATTGTTAGATAAAATATTTCGGATTGACGTTTATTCACGCTAGCTATTATTGTATTTACCTTCTTTACGAGATGGCACCCAGTCCACCCGCCACTGCAGCTGTTTACCTATAAGAAGAATAAATGGATGAGCATTTGTTTCAAAGTTAATGATATCCTTTATCTCTGCTAGTTGATTTTCGTGTAATCCTGCAATAGTTCAACCTAGCTGACCTTGCATATGAGCAACCCAGTTGAATGGCTGGGTCTAACAACAAATTATCAAGATGGTTGTCGAAAACTATGTTATTCTGTACATTAGCTGTGGTATGGTCTGAATGTCTCTAATTTGAGGTAGATGATGCATGCCATAACTACCAGCTGATAATTGTGGTTTAGTAAACTTTTCCCCACCAGTCAACCAAGGTGCATTACCTGAATTGATAACATTATAATGAATAAGATTTAAACTATAAGAAAAATCTGGAAGGGTATGAGGCTCAGCTGACAACGTGGGGGCTCTAATACACTTACTATCCCATGTATACTCACACCATACCGATCCTTAGGCTTGGTAAGTGCATAATCAAAACAGTCCAGTAACTGCACCTGTATATTTGAATCTTGGCCCTGCTGCTGTTATTGATACCCGTTCATGACAGGTTGCAAACAATCGGTGAGATATGTGGATCATTAGTACATGGCATTGACTACAGCAACAGAACTCCCAGCTGGTTGGCATTTTAGGTAAAATCCTGACTCCTTCGGGCAGCATTCTGGTAAAAGCCATTAGCTAAAAAACGGTACAAATTCTCCCTCTGCACACCTCTGGGTCACCAACGGGTCAACCTATTTGGATAGTCGGGGAACTGCAGTTCCTATGTTATATTTGATTGCTATGCTTGTTTAGGTGTGCTAAGCTTTGCTCCGGTGATTGTAGGTAATTGGGCGTATTACACATTTCAACATGAATGGTCACAGCTGAATATAAGAACTGATGGTCATTTCTGGGCCTCCTCATCTACTACAGCCTGACTATTCTGATCGTTCTGTCAAACCTGGCTCTGCTGTTCTGATATCCTTAAGGAATAGGGAGGAGTGAGGCTTAATGGTACGTCGACGACTCGACAACGAGATCATTAGTGCCAACCTCAGTCATGGTGCAATAGGCTTGTTATACATTACATGAGCATGTGTGTTGCATCTAAGTAGTTGTTTTGAAACTGTCTCTATTGTCTAGGACTACTCGTCTTACACGGCATATCTACTTTGAGGTCCAAAGCAGTGCTCAAGAAATACAGCCGCTGTAGGAATACAAATTTGTATTGGAGACTAAATATATGGCATTATTCAGTTAGCCACTTTGGGAAATTTTTTTCCCCAGGTATTTTTTCTTTGGAGTCCACCGGGGTGTAGTGTCCAAAATGCGGTTATAGTTCAGTGGAATACTGTCAAAAGCTATTGACAGTGAACAATATTAAACCTTTTGATATCCTGGTAAAACACACACTTCAGTGCAGTAAAAAATAACGATATGTGTACAACAGAATAAGAAAACAAAGCCACGCACATGCTCTCAAGGCACTTTTGGGCATTTATTTCCTCAATTTACTGCTAAATTGGTGGCCTTTGATGAAGGTACCGTACAGGTCTAAAATAAAACCAAATAAAAAAATGAAAAAAGATACCCAAATAAATACCTAAATAATGTATTATGACTGTATAGGAGCAGGATAATTAAACAAGTGTGTTATTTAACCAGTGGTGGGGCCAGTCTGTAAACCGATGTAAAAAAAAATATTTCAAGTTCATTTTTTGTTGTTACTAAACGAATAGGCTATACTGTACAAGTGCAAATCATAAAAGTGTTACTTTTTAAAGACCACTTTATTATTTATATTGACGACTAAAAAATACTGATTAGTAGCCAACTAGGTAACTAAATTTTTTACAATTTCTTGAGCTCGACTGCTAAGTCTGTTGTGCATGGAGGTCAGAAACTGCAGACGGTGCTGTACAAAGTCCTGCTGACATATTTATTCGTCATTCATCATGTTTTTAATGGTATTTTTTTTATCAAAATCGACAAACCCAATAACTCAATCTCACGATATATTTTATTAAATGTGTATTATAATTGATGAGAAACCATGGTCGAGAGGCTTAGCAAATGGTTGCTATTGAGCGACACATGAATCTTTGAATTGTTGCACTGCATATAGCAGCTATCTTTGATAATATTGCCTAATCTACATTTCTTATATTAGGCTATTGCACAGAATCATTTTTTCATCTTTCTTCATAATGTGCATAGACAAAACTTTTACTACCATACATTATTTTAGACTATTACAGTATATAGTTTCGAGTTGTATACTTTTTATGTCTTCAAAAAAATCTGCATCAAATAAATCTGATTTAGGCAACTGTAAAGACACACAGAGGAAGGTTACTTCACACTATTATTAATAGTGTTACTTATTCCTAAGAAAGCCTAAAAGTTAATTCCTTAGATGCAGTGTAGGTCCAGGGTTTCATTTAAGTTCAGTGCTAACAGTGATTAGTTGCTAAATGTTTCCTTAGTGTAGATAGAATTTGATAAGTAAGGTAATTTAAAACAAGTTCTTTTATTGTATATTATTTAGCTCGTAATTTTATTTCGTTTTTTCTTTACTTTTAGGAACTGCTAATTTGGACGTAACTGTAAACCAACAAGCAGTACAACAAATCAATACTAAGAGACTTATAAAAAAAGGTTGAGTGAATACCACTTTTATGTTGCTTGTTTATATTGTTTGCTTGTGGTCACAGCGCCAGGTAGGCCCGGACTGGCAGCCCTGGGGCTCAAGTGCCATGACGTTCTAAAGAGGCCCCAAACACAATCTAGGCAGAATGTTGAAATATAAACTATGTTTAGAGTCCAGTCATCAAGGTACCGCTCAGAATTTGTCATCAGGGTGGGGAGGATAGGTTTTAAACTTGGCGGTGGAGAACTCTATACTTTTAAAACCCCGTTATGCTCTATAAAAAAATTGTTAGGATCCCTTTGAAGGGCTGGATGTTTAGGTAACCTGCCCCTTCCAAGAAGATCGTAGCATTGCGTAGGTTTAACATTCAATACCCCAACTACAGTAACCTTCCAAGACAAAAAAGCTTTTTTAAACCAAAATTAGTAAAGTGAATGTTTGGATACCGTTTGCATTTAGGCCTAATCAATCCTGTGTAGATGAACACTGGAACCAGAAATTGGCGACTGCAGAATGTAATAGGCATAATCACGACAAATACCACCTGAAACTTTGGTATTTAGAATTGCAAAACCTATCAAAACCTCGACATTGAAACTGGGTTAATAGCTGATTTTTTAAAAACTATATTGTATCTTGCAGGGAATGAGACAAGCCAACTGACTCGACTTACTCACTCTTTCCTTTTGCGGGGGGTTGACCCTCCTGAATGTTATTGGTGTCGACGGCCACTTACGGTCCGGCACTTCTTTGTTGATTGTCACCATCTTGATGGTGTTCGTCATCGTTTCCATCTTCCGCAGGACATTGCACGTCAATTGTGTGATAAGTCTGTCCTCTTGTCCGGTGTTTTTCAATTTTTGCAGGAGGTACAGGTGTTTGACAAGATTTAGATTAGGGGTTTGAATGACATCTCTGTAATGTGTGGTGCAGTGGCAACCCGGACCACTGCACTGTGACTGAGGTTGGCGCTAATGACCAAGTTGTCGACGCGCCATTAAGCCTCAATCCCCCCCCCCCCACTGTAAACTCTCGATACTTTTGACTCACCCTGTATATTTCTGCAAACTGTGGATACTATATACGGATTTCACAATTAAACTACAGTGTGCATGACATTAAGTGTTGAGGAACGTCGTATTCTGGAATTGAAGGTTAAGGACGGGCTTTCCTACTCAGAGGCCCGGAAGAAAGCCAAACTATCGGCGCCGACGCTAACACGTTCTTTTCCCAGGTGTGCAGTGCGTCATTGCCTGGCCCAGTTAGTGAGTCTGCTGATTTGGCGGATTTGCGCGCTGAGCTCAGGTCTTTGACGAGGACGGTGGGCATGCTTGTTACTTTGTTGACCCAGCAACATCCATCTCTGCAGGGTCTTTTGGGTCCTTCAGACCCGGTTGCTGCCGTGCCATCGACATCTGCCCAGCCTGCAAATGCTTCTGCTTCTGCTCCTGTTACTGTTCCCGTTCCTGATGCTCTAACTGTTCCCAGGCAGGTGAAGGCTTCAGCTAAGCCTCCGCCTGCCCGGAGTGTGCCACAGAAGCCGTCGAAGAAGGCTGGTAAAGCCTCAACTCCGCCTGTGAAGACGTCTCCACCGGGAGAGACGGTGAAACGGTCGTTGAGCGGCCAGCTTGCTGAGGGGTCCATTGCGTCCCCTCAACATTGTGATACTACTCTGCCCATGGAGCAGGAAGAGATTTCCTGTTCTAATGCTCCGGAACTTCTTCCTCCTTCCGAGGACAACTTTGTTTTGAACCTCACTCCATCTTTTGATTCGGGTGAGGATTCAGATGTTTTCGGATCGCCCAGAGGAGGAGTTGAGGAGGATGGTGTTGTCTTAAGCCCGTCCTAATGCCTGCGCATACCATCGTTCAGTGGAACTGTCAAAGTTATCGGACCCATGCAGAAGAGCTGCGGCTGCTTTTGTCGCATTGGCGACCTCTGTGCTGCTGCCTTCAGGAAACTTGCTTTAAGGCGTCGGATAATCCGGTTGTTAGGGGTTACTCTGTCTACCGTCTGGATGCAGACCCTGTGCCACGTGCACATGGTGGTGTTGCAGTGCTGGTTCAACACTCTCAGCCACATGCCAGTGTGCCTCTGCACACTAGATTTCAGGCGGTAGCAGTTCGAGTTTCTTTCCAATTGGATATTACTGTCTGTTCGCTTTATTTGCCACCGGATGAGGTCTTTGGGGTTGGTGACCTGGAGGACCTGGTTCGACAGCTTCCTGCCCCGTTCCTCTTGCTGGGCGACTTTAACAGCCACCATGTCCAGTGGGGAGGACCTAATACTGACAACAAGGGAAGGATCCTTGAGGAGTGGATGCGGAGGGGGTCCGTTAGCATCCTGAACGATGGAGCCATGACACACTGTAACTTGGCAACGGGCAATTAGTCAGCGGTGGACTTAGCCTTTTGCTCGCTGGCCATCCCAGTTCACTTCACTTGGGCTGTCACTGCCGATCTGCATGGAAGCGATCACCTCCCCATTGTGTTGTCCACAACACAAGGGGGTTCTGTGAGTAGTGTAAATATGTAGCAGGCAGGGCCGGAAGTGACGTCATAGGTCACGTGACCAACCGGAAGTGACGTCACGACCAAGATGGCGGCGTCCATTGGTTGATCCAAGATGGCCGTGCCCCAAAATGGCGTTAGTTTCGGTTTCGTTCATGCACTGGCACATGTGACGTCATAGATCACGTGATCAACCGGAAGTGACGTCACGACCAAGATGGCGGCGCCCATTGGTTGGCCGTGCCCCAAAATGGCGTTAGTTTCGGTTTCGTTCAAGCACTGACACGATAGGTTAAAGGACAAAAACATAACAGAGACACCTTTCCACCACCCCTCATACAGCTAATGGAATAGTCCAACAGCATGGCAAAGAATGATCATGAAAATATATATCAATTTCGCTCTCGGACGTGTCTAGTTCCTCCTTTCTTCCCCAGTACAGAAGGAAGCTTGTACGCAGCTACACCTATACCGCACTGTGTAATTGAATAAATACAACTTTATCATCTCAAAGTATAAACGCAGCCAAACCATGCTATCTCACGCTCGCTAAACGTAAACACATTCTCGACACCAATTAAGGAACATTACGTCAGTTGGATAATAAGTGGTACGAAGAGTGAGGACAAAATAAAGTCTCATTAAAGAATTGAGAAGAGACTAAAGGTCATATCGTAAGGCTTGCTCGAGCGGATGTGGAGTCGTACATCACTGTCACAGTTCATTAAAGCAACGCAAAGAAGTAAAACTATCTCACTAGCTCGACAAAAATAAAACAATCTTGTGTCAACACGAAATGACGCGAAGAAATCAGTTAGAAAATAGGAATATTCTCAAAAAACTGTAAATATTGCGTTGTCTGTATCATATTGCCACCGTTGTAAGCAAATCAATTATGGACACATAAATTCACAACACCTACGCAAAACATGGCGTGAATGTGGAATGTTGGCAAACAATAAGCGAAATTAATTACAGTAAATTACACGCCTACTGTGAGAAACTTGAAATAACAAACAGTGGCGAAATTTAAAGACGTACAATTAGCAGTCGTAAGTAAACTCAAACACGACAACATAATAATTAGTAAAAGCTGACACATGAAAATAAATATTGTTATTGCCAAAATCCTCCTGAACTTGTGCCAAAAAGCCTCGTATATAAACCCAATTAAAGTCGGACATGCAGTCACTCCACGGTTTGCATCCACTCGGTAAAGATAGACACAATTGGTAAATTTTTTTTTCATTATCATATTGTATTAGCACGAACCAAACTATAGGCCTAATTATTTAATTTCGCGTATTTTATTCTGTCGAAAGCATTTCATTTACCAAAAATATTTTCATTAATTAAGAAAGACAGGTTCGACGACGATCAGATACCGCCATAGTTTTAATCATTTAAGGCTACTGAATAACGTGCGCATTTTAATCAATGAGTGTTGTAATACTTTATTGCACGGGATTTCTACTAATACGTATTCGTCTTAACCAATATATTATTAACAATATCATTGATATTCTAGTTTTAATATAACTGAACAAGTAACTTTACCTTTGAAACCTGAAATGACAGTTTATCTCGAGAATGAGCTGTTTCTTATTTGTTCGATGTTCGAACGTGAACCAAAGGTGCATTTACGGAAATACAATCGAAGCCCAATCACCTATATTCCGACGAAACACGGCATTTGTTTCAGTGTATCGGAATGGAATGAAATGGTCCCTCATTTCGATAGATGGTCGCTGTCCCTCGTTGGGCCTATAGATCCGCAGAAGGTGCTCTACACAACGTCCAAATTCGGCGTTACTGTCGTTACGTTAGAAGGACAAAAGGTGATTAGTTTCGTCACGCGGAACCGAGGCACTATCGAACTCTCTGTCAAACAATTCAACCTGATCAAAGCATCTGTCGATAAAATCTCCGAATGGATACACGTTCTGATGCAAAATGCGTAATTGCGTTATTTTCATATATCCCACGCCAGAATGCATTTCGTAGCGTTTGTACTGCCATACTAAAATATCAATAATTAAAATAATAATATAGGATTAATACCTAAATCGGCTGTCAAAAACGTCATTCAGCCACCAGTCACCATGACGGACGCATCTTCTTCTTCTTCTCGTGCCCCACGACCCGTTAAAGTGGCGAAAAGACGGCAGCGCCGTAGCCAGGCTCCGACCGACACGTGTCTCGTCTACGGAGCCTCCTTGCTGTACTCGCCGTCAGACAAGAATCTGGGCGCTACCATTCTAGACTCGCTAGCTGCAGAGTTTCAACTAAAATCCTATTGTATCGGAAGCTGTCCCCAAGGACTGAGTTTTTACCTGCGTTTTCAGAAACCAGTGAACGAAGACGCAGTTATTGGCATTTTAAAGACTGTGTCTACAAGTTCGCTGTTCGGCGTGACACCTCTCAAGACAAAAACTGTGCAAAAGAACTGTTTGACCGAACTTTACAAAAGTGACCAGATCCCGCATGAAAATCTCACCGATGATGATAAGTTGCTTCTATCGTTTGAACAGCTTCTGCCAGGCTGGTTAGCCAAACACTCGGAACGTGTTTACGACCTCAGCGACCCATTCATACTCAGATTTGCGCAATATTACTCTTACCTGGCTGCCCGTGTGATAAACACACCGTATTACAACAATCATAACGATTAATGCACCTATGTATATCGTAGCCTGTAATAAACAGCTTATGAAGTTAAAGGTTTGTAGGCTAAGAATTTTTTTTATTTAAATAATATCCTGAAAATTTCTAACCTACTGCTTCTGGTTTAAATGTAAATAAATTAGTTTAAACTAAAATT
Organism: Lithobius niger; assembly: GCA_023313725.1. Lineage (NCBI taxonomy): Eukaryota > Metazoa > Arthropoda > Chilopoda > Lithobiomorpha > Lithobiidae > Lithobius > Lithobius niger. The sequence continues at coordinate 22,163 of JAHWFP010230500.1, forward strand.
AAAACTAAATTTAAAATGAAAAAAAAAATCCGTTCCCAGGAGCGGTATAAAGGCGGGTGGGAGACGGGAGTGGCATCACTCATGGATGCGAGGTTGAAGCATCCTGCCAACTACTTTTTTGTGGGACCTACGTTTTCTGGCAAGAGTACAGCTATCGCAAAATTGATTTTAAACTCGCAAGACCTCATAGACCCACCTCCGACCAGCGTTACTTACTGCTACGGGGAAGAGCAGCCTCTTTTTGACGCTTTGAGAAAAACCAGCCCAATTCCAATTCAATTTCACTCTAAATTTAGTCAAGATATTTACGACAGTCTGCCACGTGACTCTATCCTAGTTCTTGACGATATTTTACACGATTTACCAGCCAGCCTAATTAATAACGTAATTCTAAGGGGTACCCATCACAGAGGCATTTCTGTAATTAACGTAGTGCACAACCTGTTTCTCAAAACGTTAAGAACTATTTCCCTAAATACACAATATTTTCTGCTATTCAAATCCAATCGAAGCCTGGACCAATTACAAGTACTAGCCCGACAAATTGGAGTAAACAAAGACTTTATAACTTCCATTTACAAGGATTCCACCAAAGAACCCTTT
>JAHWFP010230509.1:0-11930 GCA_023313725.1 Lithobius niger
ATACTCGTTGTTACAGGTTATGGAACTTACGTGATAAATGCATAATAGTTACTAGAAATGCAATTTTCCTTGAACAAGAATATAATTTCAATATATATAATTCACAGGAAGACGTGGATTTATTCTTCAAAAACTGGGACAAAGTCGAAAGTTCAGTAGAACGTAATGGCGTGGTGCCCTCGACTGAAGAACAAGAAGAATTACAGGTGGAGCCACACGACAGCGAAAATGAAGGAGAGGAGACCGAAAATGTAAGGCCAACCAGCCCAGAAGTAGTCCTAAATCAGCCAAATGACGAAAGGAACGAAGATACATGGATTGAGGAACCAAATCAATCAAGGTCATCGGTACCAAGCGAAGATGATTCAGTCAGTCAAGAAGAAAGGGAACCCAGTACATCAAGGCCATCCACAACGGAGGTGCTGAGTGAAGACAGAAGAGTGACTAGAAGCATGACTAAGAATAAAGCAGCACTGAACACTGTTTCAGGGGGAAGTAATGGCAGTGACTCACAAGAAGCATTAGTAGCGAATTTACGTGAGTATTTTGAAACAGGTGGTTCATGCGAAGAAATAATGAAAACTTTATATGGTGAAAGTGTGTTAAAAGAACTGAACCGAGATAAATGTTTCATTAATGTTTGTAAATGATGATTATGCTGACACAGCTTTTGCACTACTGGACCCCGTGCTAAAAATTCCACAGACTTTCAAACAAGCAATGGAAAGTGAAGACGCCGACAAGTGGCTTGCTGCAATCAACGCTGAATATGGTAGTCTCATGTCAAATGGCACGTGGGAGATAGACGATCCGAAGCCAGGAGTGGCAGTCGTTGACTGCAGGTGGGTGTTTTGTGTCAAACGAAATGCGATATGAGGTATTGATCGTTATAAAGCACGACTGGTTGCAAAAGGTTATACTCAAAGGTACCTTGAATCGTATTTTGAAACTTACAGTCCTACAGCCGGACTGTCTACTATACGTCTGGTATTAAGTATGGCAATTCAGAAAGGCTGGTTTATTGACCAGTACGACATAACCACAGCTTTCTTAAATGTCCGACTAAATGAATTAGTGAGCATGCGCCAACCAGAAGGCTTCGTTATACCTGGGCAGGAAAATAAAATTTGTCGTCTTGTCAGAAGCATATACGGCCTAAAGCAATCTGCCAGATGTTGGTACGAGAGGTTTAACGAGATCATGTTACAAAATGGAATGCAGCGTTGTTTATCAGATGCATGCGTTTATTGGATAGAAGTTGACGGAGTTCTAGGAATTATAACTGTGTACGTCGATGACTTGGCCTGCGCGTCACAAGATGCGTCCATGCGTATACGTTTACGAAAAATCGTAGAAAGTGACCTAGAAATCAAGTATTTAGGTCCTATAAACTTTTTACTTGGTATCCAGTTTGAGCGGTATGAAGACGGGTCAATGGGACTGCATCAGCAGACTTATATAGAAACAGTCTTGAAGAAATTTAATATGGAGACATGTAAGCCTGTTAGTACACCCGTTGCGCCAGGAACACATTTAAAGAGACTACTACTTTGACCCCCAAGGAAGAAGAGGATATGAAAAATATTCCGTATCGTCAATTAGTAGGATCTTTGTCTTACATTGCCTTGGCTACGAGACCCGACATTGCTTATGCAGTAAATGCCATCTCCATTCATTCAATAAAACCAGGGCCAACTCACTGGACTGCAGCCAAAAGAATATTAAGGTATGTGCAGGGGACGAAGAAATTAAGACTAATTTACCGAAGAAATACTGAGGGTTTCCGAGTCTACTCGGACGCAAGTCATGCAGATGATCCAGACGACAGGAAATCGATTAATGGTGTAGTGGTGACTTATGCGGGAAGCCCTGTACTTTGGGGTGCTGTAAAACAAAAAACTGTTTCACTTAGCACGTGCGAATCTGAATATCGTGCTTTGTGCCTAGGAGCAAGAGAAATATTTTGGATGCGTACACTGGTTCAAGAGATTGGGAACGAAATTATTCAATTACCAGCAACTACAGTGTTTTGTGATTCGCAAGCAGCAATTCAACATGCTAATTCCCAAATAGAAAGGTCTCGCACAAAGCATTTTGATATAATTTATCATTTTGTGAGAGAGAAAATCAAGTCAGAAGATATAAAACTTGAATATGTCTCCACTGAACAGAATTGGGCTGACGTCATGACCAAAGGCTTATGCGCTGCACGCCATGCTGTCGTTAACTCATTGTTTGTCTGTTTCAGATTTATCAATTGTTTAATCAACTCCTTTGACCACAAGAGGTGTTGAATTCACGTGGGGGCTTGTTGGATGCAGATATGATTATGACTGATCCATAAAGGAAAGTGTAATAATGCGCTTTTAACAATAGCATTAGATAGCAGTGTCTTGCACTGATAATTGTTAGTGAGGCTTGGAAGACGCTATACTGTTGTAAAGTTTGTTTACTCTTCACTTCCCTTGCTGACTTGTTTCTGGTAACACGTTCTGTACTTAAAATGTTTATTACGACTAAACTCTAATTCCTATTTACTTTAACTGTCATCTATGTTTCCTTCTGTCCTGTACGTTCCACGAATTACACACGTTGATCCTCACAACTATTTACAACAAATAAAATTCACGTTCGTTTAAATCGTTGCTGAAGGAAGGCTAAGCCGAGGTAGTGATCCGGGGGCAAAAGATTAAACTCAAAAGGTTAAATAAACCAGCTTAGTAAAAAGGCTATATAAAAATTAGGAGTTAAGTTTTGTCTCAGCAGAGAATGGCAATAGAGAAAAGTCGGACATTTTTCATGGCATTTGTGATCATTCAAACAGAATAAAATATATCGTGCTAAGTCTGTATCCAACATATATGTAAGGTTAACTACCCTAACGGAAGCCTTTCCTAAAACACAATTAAGCTAGTGTATTTAGGCTTTATGCCTGCAAAAAATAAAAATAAATAATTACATTTGTACATGAGTTTTGAAGTTACTGCGGCCGGAAGTGTGAGCTCTACGGCCCAGTTTGGTGACTTTTTGTTAAGAATGCAGTGGACGAACCAGAAGGAAATTTAATGTTCTGTTTTCACAGGAATGAAGTTCAGATAAGTGGCTATTAAGAGCTTCTATGTTTGGCCGATTCTGATGGTAACTTCTTGGCGAATTTTCCAACCAAAGATGAGGATTTTTGGCGAGGGGTGGGGCCTGAAGTGTGGAGCTTCAAAAAATTGAGTTTTTCCCCGAGGTTTTTGATGTTTGGAGTCCGGGTATCCTCTCCAATCATGCCGCAGTACAGAATTCCATTACACGCCTCCAACCAGGGGAATTTATTTGGCATCCGTCCAAATAAGTGCTAAAACCGAAAGGGTTAGCGCACACACGATATGCCAATAACTTAAGACTGCCAAACCATGTAAAAACAATATTAACAGTAATAAATCCTTATTACATCACTGTTAGATGAGAAATACATCTCCTTTGGGACACTTGTTCCTATCACTGGATCCGGTTTTACATGAAATAAAATTACACTGTTTACAAAATATTAACCTTGCCGTTTTCTTTTTTTTTGGGACAGACCTTTTTGTGGCTTAGAAAAATTTTAGTAAATTTTAAAAGTTACAAGTTAAAAGAACACTATTTTTTTGCAACCATTAACTAAATGCTGTCTGCGCTGCTTCGTGCAGGAAAATCGTACAAGCATTCAGAAAATGAGAGAAAAGACATTAAAAAAAAATGAAAAACACTAGGTTTGACTAAATGTACAAGGTTAATTTTTTTGTACGATTTAACAGATAAATGAGGCCATCTATTGCTCTGGTAATATGTCCCTAACCGTTCTGCCTTTTGCTCAAGTCTAGTTTTTTGATTATCCTGGTAAACTGCGATAAAATCCAATGGCTGCATTTCGATAAACTTAGCCTGTGATAGGGATCAGAAAATCGAATACTATGGGTACGCATAAAATGACCAGCTCTATTCACTGTTAAAACATACCACTAGAATGGTTTAAGGTTACCAAACAACTTGTTTACAGTTTGAAATTGGACACTGAAGGGTTTTAAGGTATGACCCATAACTTAAACATAACAACACAACACTGGGAGGTTTTATGGATAAAAACGCAACAACCTTTTATCAACAGTGCTACCTTTTTCGCAGAGGGGTAGACAGACAGCTGTTTTAAAAGAAAGCTAGTTCGTAGAAAACTTAAAGAAGGGCCAACCGGAAACAAGTTGCAACCCCCGTAGAATATTCCTAATGAATATTTAATTAGTGTCGTTCAATCTTTACAAACATTCACCCACAGGAGGGTGACTATGAAGATTATAGAGAGAGAAAATCATTGGCACTTAAAATTTAGGTGTGAAGTCCAAAACGGGAAATAACTGAAGGTTCCTTTTGTTGTGGTTTTCCCTACAACGTACCACTTAATCAAATTAAATAGGCAGTTAAAAATTTCAGTCAATTTGTACTGAAATAAAACGTTTTAACAATTAAATGTTTAACAAAATACAGCAGTATTCACAACATACTTTCCAAGTTTGTACAGCAGTCTCTGAAGTTTTTAAAAATAAAACTTTCAACGAGTACACTATTTAGTTTTTAGTTGCTCCTAGATGGAGCCACGCTTGTATCGACTTACAACTTACAATTTAAAAGAAACTCGCACGGGAATTTACTTTGTTAGGTTTGCTTTTAATTGCAAAAAAAAAACTCTAATGTAGAAAAAAAACTAGGGCCTACATTAGGTTAGGTTTTTTTTTTTTCAACCTCCGTTTAACTGGGAACACCTATTCAGTACTAGAGCCATAATAATGCATTTATTTCCACCCTAGACTTACATAGAATTCACACTAAAACCTCGGTCCTATTTTTAAAAAGGACTGGGGAGAAAAAACTATGCAAGTTTTATGTTGTTCAGCAGGGAGACCTAATTTAAGGTTTTACATACTCTTAAACTGACAAAACTACATTTTAACTTTTGGTTAGGTTAGAATGTTGTAACCTTCGTTCAAACGAAAAACTATTATTTACGTCTCAAACAACTAGTACTCTGTGAAGTTAAGTTTTGAAAATTAATTTCAGGAGGACTGACTTTACTGCATTCAGGAAAGAATTTAAAACACTCAAGGGAAGCATGTCTACTGCCGACCTCTAGTTGGACAGATTTACAATGAGTTACTGGCCGTTTTACGCCAGCGCTACTACGTCATTCATAGTCGGCTCAGAATGTCTCCTCTACCTAAAGAGGAGATTATCGTATCAGGTTACACTTAACACTTGACTGCACCTTGGTCACGCCTGACCGCTTCTGCTAAACGGTTTCTCTCCTACTGCCGGAACGGGCTGGGGTGTAGCAACTTTAGCGTTAGGGGCAGAATCAGTTAGCGGGCTGTTTATAGGCGGCCCGAGCGTTTGGTCTAATAAATCAAAATCGGGAACGCCCAGGACGACGTCGAAGATTGTTGCACTGGACACACAAGCTGCTGTTTTTAGCTTAGCACCATTAGCTAAAGTTACATACAAATTAACCTGAGGCAATTTGACTATATGGTCACCCAAAACAGTTTGACAACGAATTTTTTGCTTTAAACGTGGCTAATTTTTTGCGAGTTTCGCGCTAACCAGGGAAACTGAACTACCGGAATCGCACAAAATTTTTATTTTATATGTTTTCCTACACTAGCTGCTAGAGTGCTAGATTTAAGAACTTCACTGGCATTTTTTCCCACGAGAAAAGATGCGTTCGCCTGCTCTGGGACCGTTTTATTACGTTCGGGGCATTCATTACGGAAATGTTGGGGGAATTGTAAATGTAGCAATGCTTAACTCTATCTATTTTAGGGTTAGTGCTCAGACTAGCGCTTTCGCTATTGCCGTAGTCCTGACTACAGTTGTCTAATTCTACATCGACAGATCCGGCCGGCTTAGCTATCGTGTTGTGGTTACGATTGTTACCACGTTGGTTGCGTGAACCTTGACTTGACGGCGCAACACTAGGTTGTGTTTTGACGCTGCGTGCAGCCGTATCGTTAGCTATTTGTTTGTTGCGGGTGGTGAAGTCGTCACACAACTTTGCAACTTCGGCCAAAGCTCCTGTACGGATTTGGTCGGGCAACCATTTGCGCAGGGAAAGTGGACATGATTTTGAAAATTGCTTTAGGAGCATTAAATTTACAAGCTTGTTAAAATCACCGTTAATTTTAGCTAAAGCTAACCACTGAGAAAACAACGTTTCTAGTTCAAACGCGCGATCGTGAAACTGTTGTTCTGGATTTTTCTCAAGAGAACGAAACTGCGTTTGGACTGACTCTTTCGTTTGCACAAACCTCTCAAGAAGTTTACTTTTGACTACGTCATAATCTTGCATTTCAACTTCGGCGAGTTGATCGCCAACCTTAATTAAAATTTCTCCCATGAGGTGGCAAGAGTGCTGTACTCCATTGGTCCCTGGGGATCTTTTGACTAGTTAACGTTCTTTCGAAAATTTTAAGAAAGCGGTTAATTTCCGTCTTTGGGGGTCCACTTATTTAATAGGTGTACCATTAACTGGGTTTACTTTATTACTGGCAGCATTTAGCTTAGCTAATTCAAGCTACAACTTGAGTCTTTCTAACTCTTGGGCATGGGATTTCTCATTAAGTATTGCTTCACGATCTTTAATTATCCCTTCCTGGTCTCGAACTGCCAGTTCATGACCTCGACGTCGGTCGGCTTCTGCCACGTCTAAATCACGCCTTCGTTCGCTGTCAGCGATTTCAAGGGCTTTTAATCGTAACTCTTCAGTTTTTAAGGAAAGTTCACGATCTCTAGTGGCTAATTCTTGCTTTTGCAAAATTAAAGCTTCACGTTTTTCTATAGGCGAAGCTAGTTCGTCACGTAAATCCTGTATGTCTAAACAGTCACTGTCAACCGCTGTTTGCAACACTACGACAGTTTCTTGTCTAGTTTCCGTTACGGTTAGGCCTAGCTTAGTGCAGGCTTTTTTCAAATCCTTATAGTGAATGTCTTTAATCACGTCGTCCAAATTTAAGTCCAACATTTTGAGTTAACCTTTACGGATTTTTCAAAATAAAGCTTGTCTAGATGAAAAATAAATTAATTGCAGCCGCAAGTTAATTTTACGTTAATGTTTGGAACAGAGCACATTATTTAAAATATTTCTCTCCCCAAATCCAGTAAGCAGTACATACAAGACACTTTTAAGACCACTAGCATTTTGGTGTATGAATAATTAATAAACTTACGGAATTTTAACTACAACACTCTGGCTTGGCGGCCCTAGCATATCCTATGCACACTTACCCCGTACACAATGGTGTAATGTCCACCTCCACCGGCGTTTGTAGATGGCTTGAAACACACTTGAAGAAAACGTCCAGTTTTGGGTGGTCTACTTCGGTTGACTTTTGGGCTTGAATTAGCAACTCAAGGCACGCTGGTTTCTGCTACGGAGCTTCTGGTTCCTGTGGGCGGATCCTCCTCACAGATGCCGGGCTGATGGGGGCATCAACTCGGCACGGCAAACTGCACTCTCGATGAAGTGGGTTTCTTGCTTCTCGGCTCCAGGGTTTTGGCTGCTGGGGCTGAGTTTTGTACTGATAGTGACGGCAGTACGGGCGTCTTCTTCGGCAACTGTTTTAATGGAGTTGCCGACTTCTACAAAATTTTAGCTTTGGTACGGATATCTGCTTCATGATTTTTTTGACTTAATGACTGACATCTGGGTTAAAGTGGTTTTTTTCACGCACAAGTGGGTCCAGTAGCATAGCAGGCGGAAACGCTTGATGGGAATAGCACCTGTTCATCCCACCGTTGCCACCATTTGTAGCAGCGGACGCTACGATGGGCTAGGTGCTTGTAACGTCTCCGCACTCATGGTTGCCTTTCTTACAAGTAGAAATGACTTGGTCGACTATTTTGGTTTAAAACAGCTCTGTAGGGCCTCAATCCGGGAGGGAGTGAAGATAACTTTCCTAACTAAATTAAATTAGGCCATCCAGTATTTCTACCTAGTCTTTAAGGCTGCCACCACCGGTGGGTAAGTTTAAAAGCTAAGAGGGTTTTGAATAAAATGGGCCTACATAATATTAAAAACGATAACAATCAATCCGCACTAGAAAACTGACGTTTGTAGTTTAAAACTCTTGGTTTTTAATAAAACAAACAAATGAAAAAAAAAAAACCACTTTACATTATGGTTTACTAGTTACAACGAAAGCTTTGAATTAAAGCAAGACGGCTTTCGATGAAAGCACACGAATTTACATTTCAAAAAATTCAAGAACAAAAGCAACAACTACTGGATTTTAAAGGAGTTCACACAATTTCAACTAGAAAAATTAGTTTTGGGGTCTAATCCTGAAAACCCTCTAATTTAAACTCGCATCCACTAAAGTCTTAATTAGTCTTAGACATATCTCTTTTGGAAAAGAGCGCCCGAATCCTCAAGAGCCACTGTCCACCGTTTAAGTTAAAACGAGGTTTAAAATAAACAAAGGAACGTTGGTTTTCAGGATGAGAACCACTCTGGCATTACAGTAAGTAAAGACCGAAAATGCCGTTTGGCTTACTCCACTGTAAAATTCTAAAACAAGAGGTAAGTTAAAAATCGAACTATAAATTTAGAATGGGGATCCTAAAATTAAACTTTCAATTAACTAGTAACTTATACTGACCACTGCATGGCAACCTTTGCCCCTGCACGGCAAACTTCAGAACGCAGCATCTCCACTCCTAACCGGCCGTGACCACCACTTGTTTTAGATCTGTGAGCGGTGCTATGGATGGGGGGGGGGGGGGGCGCCTGGGGGGTTTTATGCCAGAGCATCGGATTTTCGTTACAAAAGCGTGGACGGGTAGGAGAGCTACGGGGATCTGATTGGCTGAGGGCCCTTGAGAACAATGGAAAGTGGGAGGAGAAGTCGGATAAACAAAGGCTTTTGCTTGGGAGCCGTTTGAAGGAACAGGGACTATGTATTGTACACATGTGCCAATAACGAGTTTTGAACTGTTTCACAATGGAAAATTGGCTATTATGATACTTTGGGAGTTTTGGTGTACAAAATTGTAAACTACAGTGTTATGCACTGCAACTATTGAAGGAAGGGGGACGAAGTTTAATGCACAGTTAGACTTTGGCAATTTAATAGAAGGAACAGATCGTTGGTTTTGCATTCGGATTGTTGGTAGTCACGGTCGAGTTTTCAGTTTACTATTTACAACAAATAAGATTCACGTTCGTTTAAATCGTTGCTGAAGGAAGGCTAAGCAGAGGTAGTGATCCGGGGGCAAAAGATTAACCTCGAAAGGTTAAATAAACCAGCTTAGTAAAAAAGCGATATAAAAATTACAACTTAAGTTTTATCTCAGCAGAGAATGAATGGCAACAGAGAAGAGTCGGACATTTTTCATGGCATTTATGATCATTCAAACAGAATAAAAAAATATCGTGCTAAGTCTGTATCCAAAATATATGTTAGGTTAAGTACCTTAAAGGACACAACTAAACTAGTGTATTTAGGCGTTACGCCTGCAATAAAATAAAAAGAAATAATTACATTTGTACATGAGTTTTGAAGTTATGGCGGCCGGAAGTGTGAGCGCTACCGCCCAGTTTGCTGACTTTTTGTTAAGGATGCTGTGGATGAACCAGAAGGAACTTTAATGTTCTGTTTTCACAGGAATGAAGTTCAGATAAGTGGCTATTAAGAGCTTCTATGTTTGGCCGATTCTCATGGTAACTTCTTGGCGAATTTTCCAACCAAACACGAGGGTTTTTTGGCCGGGGGGGGGGGGACCTGAAGTGTGGAGCTTCAGAAAAATTGAGTTTTTTCCCGAGGTTTTTTATGTTTGGGTATCCTCTTCAATCATGCCGCAGCACACAATTCCGTTACAACCCATCCTCATGGCCACTTCCGGTCCTGACTGAATTCAAAATAAGAATAACCTACAGCTTTTTTTAAAGGTTTAAAACAAAAGAAGAAAGATGATGTAGCTAAATAAGCATATATAAGAAATATTCTGCGATGTTACAAAAAAAATATTAAAGAAAGACGAGTACCAAAGTAGCTGCCACCTGAGATAAATGCAATCTACGAAAACAGGAAGGAAAAGGGTTCCTGGTAACGAGATACTTCTGCTCTCGTATTTTCTTTTGTATTATTTACGGTAACATTTAGCTTAGCTTACAGGAATATTGCTTATGCTTTTTTATTCAAATAAGAACATGGTTATCACCAATTTTGTAAGCCTTTCAAAAAAAAGCTGTTTGATTATTAAGAATATTCAGTTGCCCAGAGGTGGGCGTCAGGGGGATGGCTCTTTCAGCTTTACTTGTCCGCGTCGGATTTCCAAGATGGCGACCCCATTGAGAAAACGGCGTGTGTCGATTTCGTTGTATTTGCGTGCGTTAATTTCAATTTAAGAGGTAAGCAAACCACGACTTGATTAAGCTAAGTCGCGGTATTGCAACCTGACATTTTTAGCTTGGTCAAGTTTGAAACGGCTGAAAGTAACTTCGTAATAATTCGTCGAAATACATACACTTCTTGAGATGATAACAACATAAAAGCAGACGAGGCAACAAGCATAAAGACGTAAGTAGACGACACACAACACCAATTTTATTACTTGTTATAACCTAAAGCGAAGAATAACTTCACTTGACAAATCAGTAACGTAAACAATTTTTTTAGGGGGGGGGGAAGGTTCAAATTTTACGCCACCCTTTGCACCCCTACTAGAAAACGTGTGACCACCTTATTTTTAATGTATATTTATTCTTGCTTTAGAGACCGGTCATTATTCATGGCCGGAGGGGGGGGGATGAAATTATGACTACCATATTTGTGCTCACCCCCCCCAATCAAGATCCAAAAATATATCTGCTCCCCCCCCCCCCAAAAAAAAAAAAAATTGCGCTTTTCGTATACCTTTTGAGACTGTCTGCAGATGATTCCTGTAGCCAAGATTAGTGCTGTAGCCAAATAAACAAATAGTTCTCCACACCGGCAGCGTGTCTCGTTTTTAACGCAAAGACTTGTTGGATTAAACATGCTATAAAATGTTCCTTACACCCATCTCTTGTCGAGATTCATACAATAAGTATGATGAACACACTTTTTGCTTGAGGGCCCACATCCGTAACATAGTTAGCACCTGAAAGACAGATGAAGCCAAGAAACCAAGTGCCAAGGCTTTTTTTCTAAGAAGTTCTTTGTAAAAATTATACTTACAGTAATGGAACTAATAGCTTCAAAACCTTGTAAACACTGACATGACGGTGGGGGTGAAGCGTTTTTAGAAGTTTTGACTGCTGACAGTGCCAGTCAGACTGTTTCTTCCAGTTGGTCAGTCTGTTTTGACCCCCCCCCCTTGACTGGATATGAAAAATTTACGATATTCCCTTGAGAGGGTCCAAAAACTTCATGACCCCCCACCCTTCCCCCGGCGATAAATAATGACCAGTCCTAGACGTCATGTATGGCCTCGTCAAAGTTTTGAAGAAAATAGCAAATAACTGTTTTCCGCGATTTTTATTCCCACTCGGCTCGTTTTGTTAGGTTTTTTTGGGGAAGGGTGGGGGAGGGAGCTGCCCCATACCACCCCGCTCCCTTCCTTTGCGCTACTGTTCTACTTCACATTTGCTGTTGCAAGATGAAATAATCCAACTTGATTTTATTTCCTTTTTAGCATGTAAAGCAATGAAGCACATCACAATGAAGCATAATGTTTTCAATTTGCCAAATTTTGTTTCAAGTTCCAAGTAGTTCAGTTATTTCGAAAGCGAAAATACAATGTATGCTTCATCTTTTAGTAACTCTTTGACACTAACTAACACATAAACGCGATGACAGGATCCGAATCTGCCAGCGGCGGCGTACACCTCTAGTCCGAACGAAGTCGTTCTCAAATCGACGGTGGCGCCGACCAGG
>JAHWFP010230510.1:308-18178 GCA_023313725.1 Lithobius niger
GGTAGTGAGATTAGCACTTTCCTGCTTTGTTTCAGGCTGAAAAGTTTAATATTGGTTTGGTAATATGAAAGCTTGGAGTAGTTTCCTTACTTCTTCACGGGAGGCGCTTGCTCGTGCCCATAGCAACATACAATAAACGATCCTAACACTGCATGTTTATGACGTTATCAGAAACTATGATATCACGTGTTCTATCGGCAGCTAGCTTGGTGTGCACGCTGGAAGTGAACAAACACATGTTATGATTATGCTGTAAGCACTCCTACAAAAACGGAAGAGCTCCGCTACAATAATAGGTGACTGTTTCCTTTGAGCAATGTTGTTTGAGCTCTAAAAGTGAGATTGTCAGAGCAATGACGTGACTTAGCAGCCAAGTGATGGTGTCTCCTTCTTGCAGCTGCACCATAACAAATCTAGATAAAAAAAATCCAACGAAAATAAATCGGAAAAAATTCAGGGAAAAAATCCAGAGGTAGAAAATCCAGAGGAAATAAAAACCAAAGAAATATTCGAAATGAATAAAAACCCACTGAATAAAAACCCAACACAGTTTTTTATGATTTGCTTATTTTTTTGTAGCCTGTACTTTTGATTTTGGAGCAATAGGGGAAATTTCTGGTACCTTTGACAGTATTCATACTGAACTGTCAGGAGAGGGGGGGGGGGGGGTTCTCGTGGGAACAATAATCTTCTTAAAGCCCCCCTCCCAATCACAGCTGCCGGAAACACAATGCTGGAATGTACTAATACTAATAATTAAAGGCTGACGGAATACAGTCAGAATTCTGAAGGGGTGCTCTTCGCGTGGATTTTGTTTTTTAGTATATTACACTAAAAAAATAATAATGATAATAATAATATGGAGCCGCACCGATAAAATATATTTTAATGGATGGCGTTGCACACAAGTTTACAATGCCATAAGCTTGCTTGAACTTGTTTTAGTGCTTGCTTGACAATGTTTCTGGATGTTTTGCTAATGGATTTTTTTGTTTTTCTTTTGATGATGATATAACGAAAACGGAAATTAAAGAAAAATATGTAGAAAACAACACTTCACTGAACTTCCGTTTTGCTTCTTATAGCTTTTGCTTCTTAAGTCTCTCAAGTCACAGGCTGTCAGAGTCGGAAACTCGGTTACGCATGCACTAACCGGAATGGAATATGTATTGTAATCAACCAGCAATTGGGGCGGGAACTACCGTTCAGTTCGTTCGAATTGGACATCAAGGTGACTAGCTACGGTCCTGATAATCGCAAGCCAAAAAAAAAAAATTAGGCAATTAAAATAAAATAATTAGATTTTTTTTGTTTGTGGATTTTTCTTTGGGGATTTTTTTAACTAGTTTGCTATGTCTGAAATTTGAAATAAATCTGATCATAAGCATATTTTCGAAAGCGCCGCACTAATTTCAAGATGGCATCCATGACAAATTAACAGCAATCAGGGCCGGATTAAGGAGGTTGCTTTGGGCCACACCGGGCCACAGACCAAAAAAGGGCCTCAAAAGGGTGCCTCACGGTCACAGGAAAGATAAAATAAGATACTATTTAAATTTGAAAAATGTTTGCTTTTACTGCGTTTACCAAAAAAATTATTGTTCATTAAAGGAAACGTTTTTGTTGCGGGACTGGAGGAGGGAGGGAGGGCCACAATAAATCTTAAGCACCAGGCCTCTATGAGCCTTAATCCGGCCCTGGCAGCAATGGTGGCACTTTCATTGTTTTTTTTATGAATGAAGGTGCATTCAGTCAAGTCTTTGCTTCAAACCACTCACTCTTACCTGCTTATTGTTTTGCTTGAATTTCTGTTTTTTTTTTACCATTACAATTTTTTTTTGTTTTTGCAACTTTTTTATGTAACTTTTTTAATTCCATAACTTTGTTTGTTCATTTGTTTATTTTTGCTGATATCCTGCTGTTAATTCAAATTTATATGTGTGCTATATTTCATTCTGTAATTGGGAGTTTCATGCTGTTGACTGAAATAAATCAAGTATCAAGTATCAAATATCATTGTTTCAATTATTGGTATTAATATTATTTTTTGTACGTTGCAATTTACATTAATTCGTTGTAACTACTTCGTCTCCGGTCTAAATTTGCCGAAAAATCAGACGATAATGAGCTTAATTTCAAAATAACCGCATAATTTTAATATAGCTGTCTAATTCAAGATGGCGTCTACTACAGATAATTAGTACAGGAAAAATAGGCCCAAAATGGGGGTAAAAAATGCATTAATTCGGCCAGGGTTTAAACTTGCATGATAACTTCATTTTGGCATCAGATTAAAAAAATCGAAGGAGTCCCTAGGGGTTCTGGGGATGGAACAGTGTTTTTCAGAGGATAGTATCGTTTTTAAGGATGTAATTCGAGAAAAATTTTGGTAAAATACAAAATAGCTCAAACGATTTGTGTGAGGTATTGTTACATCTCAGCACTCGAACACTGTGTAATATCCTACACTACCGAGTCGCAGAAATGAAGTGTAAGTGGTATATAAGACCTACTTTTACCCTTAAAACTTGAATATTTTACGTTAAAATAGGGAAAGTAGAACCTTACCTACTAAATACAAAATTCAATCAAACAGAATGAAAGAAAAAAAAAGAAAAATAAGTTTCAATGGCAAATGTTGAGACATTTGGGCACCGGGTGATTTTATCGTAAGCCCCGGAATTCAAGATGGCGTTCAAATATGGCAACCAGAAAATAGTTTTCCGCTTCTAACGTCTCAATCTATTCACATCCCATTAAAAATAAACTGGTTACCACTTATGTTTAGAAATAAATTTCCTTCAAAAAATTTTCTATGCTTATTTTCCGTAAAATTAACTCAAATTAGTCAATTAATTTCTATTAGACCGTTATGTACACTGTATGCACATATGTGAATTATAATTCCTGACTTTAAACAGTTGCAATGTTAGTTGCTCCTAAAAAGAGAAGCAACTGGAGAGCGAGAAGGTAACTGCTAGAGCCAAGAGGCTGATCCTGATGCAATGAAAGGTATCGTAAGCAAATGTTTGTAGAACTTTTTACGGCATTGTTTCAGGTGTAAGTTGCTTTAAACCCCCTCCCTCCACCCTGCACATAATTGCGGTCCTAAATTAATAATAATGAATTACTTTTAATAACAATTCTACGGCATTTTTCTAAGATGCATAAGATGACAAAGCAGTCAATGAAAGCATCAAGGACAAAGAAAAACGTCTACTATGACAAACGACACAAGCAGCTAACCCCTAAAGGTGGGTAATTACTTGGTTCGCTGTACACACATATTCAACAATGCGGCACGAGGGATTGCTTCCGAGAATGCAATCCCTCGTGCTACACTGCTGTAGATGTGTGTGCAGCGAATCACATAATTGCCGACCTCTCATGTACCAAAATTGCGAAGCCCTCTTGCACAAATATGTAGAGGGCCTTCTGTGGGTCAAACATGTTCCATCATGTTCAAAACATACACCAGGACTTAATATTTCTAAATGCCTGATGTTTGAGATGTTGATGTGTGATGTTAACTACTGTTAAGCTGACTTAAATCAACCTTCCTAACGCTGCAAACAAATGATATATTGTTCATCTTTAAGTAATTGATTACATTTCACTGAATCTTCCACAATTACATGCCAACAGTGGATAGACGAGTGTCAATCTAGTATGAAGGCAAGGCAAGTGTGAAGACGAGTGGCAGTTGACATTGTCATTTCATCCCATCATCAGATGTTGTGGTCATTGGGGACCTGCTCCACAACTCGACAATAACGGTTAAAATACGTAATTTAAGGTTTATTATTCCTAAACTAAAGCTGATTAAAACAAAAAAGCTCTAATTATTACTTTTCTCAGTATCAAATTATTATTTACCCATTACTCTTGTGTACTTTACACCAACTTTAAAATAACAAAATACTTTATTTTAACATTTTCTGGAAGAAAACCTATTTTGCTCTACTTCTTAAAATAAACGTCAATCGCTACATGGTTATTGTCCTAATTTACGGAAACATACTCTACTTTTTCACAACCAACTTTAATGTTTGGTTTAAAACAATATTTTTTTAAATTTTCGAAGCATTACGTATTCTGCCCATCTATATAAACCATGTGAGAAATATTGGAGCACACAATTGTTGTTTCCATCTAGAGGGCTTGTTTTGCAGGCAACATGATATTGGGATCACATCACAACAAAAGCAGATTTAATCCATGTTATTAAGCGAGGAAAAGGCAGCAAGAGTAGGATAAATAAAATGGAATAGTGACTCACTTGTGTTTAGTTTAAACACAAGGAGCACCTAGGGAGGGGGAGAATAAATGAAACGGTTCACTAATCCATTTTATTTACTCTCCTTCCTCCCTTAATAACATGGATGTACTAAAATGTGCTTTATTTATGTTATTACCATAACACCACCTTTCTTTACAGAACATAACCCTTAAAGAAAAACACAAATTGCGTCCTTTGAACTACTTCACGTGGAATACCAAAAAAAAGTATTGGGTTTTCATTGCTTTGCTTACATTGGAAACGGTCATACTCCCAAAGCACAAGAATTGGACCAATATGGTTAGGCCTAATGGGTAGATGTAGAGAATTATAGGGGCCATTCAAACTTTTTTAATGTTGATGTACTCTTTTATGCTCAGCTGTTTTTAAATTTTATTGGTAAAATATTTTATTTCTAAAACTCGGATATCCTCTTACAGGCATTTTCGTTTGCAAGTAAATGCCACTTGCCATAATTACTTTAAAGTCATCCTGATGCTGCATTATCTACAGAATCTAGGTTGTACGATATCTGTTTAGTTTAATTTACTTGAAGGAAAACGTTTATTTTCAAAGCCAGTTCTAAATGTTTATGGTTTTCTATTTATATGGAAAGCTTTAACATGGGAAGAAGCTGAAATTTGCTTTATTGTCTATATTTAAACCATCCCGATCGAATCTGTTCGTGTTTTACGGTCACTGTCAACCGCACGATGTACTACAACGTATACCGACTCCTTGCCATTTCCTTTTTCGCATTTGCAATAGATGGCCAAAATGATTTGGACAATTTTGAGTTTCACCTGAACAGTGACGGTTACCTGTCATACCTGAAACTTGTTGATTCGGAAGGAAATCCCAAAACCGATTTTGCGACTACAAACTTCACCCATTGTTTGTACGTCCTGCTGGAAAGCAAAGCCTACAAGAAACGTCACACTTTGGTTTCATATTGGTCAAAGGAGACTAATAGAATGGAGATTGAAATATTTTTAAGGAATTTGAAGTATGAATATGATTCCAATGGCTTTGGAATGGTTTTTCACGGTGAAGAAGACGAAATAGAAATTTCAACCCGCTTTAACGACCAGTGGATGCACGTATGTTACTCGTGGGATGATTCATCAATGTGGTTTACCTTGTATACCCATGGATACGAAGCTGTATCCGTGAAATCTCCTTCAATGGCCGGTCAGAAATTTGGCAAAGATGGTGTTTTGCTATTAGGAATTGACCGATCTGAAACTGATGGCAGATTGTTAGCAGATTGCCTACGTGGAAAAATTACTCAGTTCAACGTGTGGAACAGAGCTCTGTCTAGAAATGAAGGTAAACTAGGATTCCTGTTTTTCTCGACTTATCTCTTTCTTTATTTTAATCGTTTTGGTCAGTTTCCCTCTCTGCCATATTTTACCCCACAGTGTTCAGTTTCCACCACCCTGTTAGCCTCGAGTCATTTGGCTCACTTGATCCCTCGCTTTCCTGGGTCATTGTGGGTATTATATCCATTAAGCCACCACGGCACAAAACAATTTCTATTGGTGCACCATACAACCCAGTTTAATTCATTCCTATAACTCTAGCCTCATGATATATTCAGGCGACTCGATCCCTATCATTTCTGGTTTCTTCCTTGATGTTGTACTGATTACCGTGGTTTTAAAAATGTTTATTGGAAGGAAACCATACGCAATTTATTTTAATTTTCTTTAATTCTTTAATCCTCATAAGATATTTAGCGCACTTGGCTCCTGACTTTCCTACTTCATATAAGCTATTGAACTGATACCAGGGCGCAAAAAAAATGTTCTGGCAAATCATATACACTTTTAATCATGTGTAGTTTTCATTTGAAGTGAATAGTTCAGTCTTTGGGTGAAGAAAATGGTCTCATTGGTAAATGTTTTGTGATTTTATTCATGGGGAGATCTATGTGCGCAGCGAGAAAGCTTGAAACCAAGAATTTAATTCGTGACCTTCGCCATTGCGTGATGGAAACTGAGCCTATTTATTCATAACTAAGGAAGTTCAACCAACTAGTTTTCACGGGTGTTGGTTCAATGATAAATAATATTTGTCATGTTTATGTATGTTAAGTTATATTTACCAATAAATAAATAAATTTAAACAGTTCCTTTAGCTTGAATAAGCTTTTGTAAATATTATTCCTTTCCGTATATTACACATTGATGCTATACTTTTAACATGGAAAATGCCGTGGGAAAGCTATTACGGTGAAAGTATCACTACTTTAGTCAGTTACGTTATTTTAGGGTTAGCCTACTTCAAAAACTGTGCAAATTTATGCCAGGTTGCTTAAACATAGTTGGAAAACAATAAAACTAAATCAAAGAATACATTTTTTTTTATTTGTGTAGTCAAAAATGCTCGATCTGGAAAAATACACGGCAATGTCATTGACTGGAGAAACTCATCTTGGATTCCGTATTCACGTGCAATTATGGCTCCCACCACTGCTCCAAATATGGTGACTAAATACAGGTATGTTGCCCTAGTTAGCTTAACACTACCCGTGCTATTTATTGGTTAAGTTGTGCGGTGTATTCGAAATGAGCGCAATGAGCGTTAATTCATGAATGATGAATATTACTGATGCATATGCTAAGTAATGATGCATATTACTTTTACCTGTCATCAATGCATTTTCAGGTTATGAAAAAAATTGTTACCTGAAACACATTTACCCACTTACAGTATACGGACATAGGTCAACTAAAGACCTTAAAAAAACATTGTGCCACTCAAAAACCATGTGACGTCATCGTGACCCTAAGAAAGCCCTGTGATCCTCATTGGGACCATCAAAAAACCCTGTGACCAACAAAACGTGACTGTGCACACAAGCCGCTCTACACTTTACTCCTTAATATACACTTCACTGGCCTGCTCAAGGACATTGACCTGATTGAGTCGGTGCAGCGTCGGTTCACTAAGGGTTTTCCCGGTCTCCAGGACTTATCACCTTCTGAACGGTTGGAGAGGACGGGTCTAGTACCACTTGAGCTCCGTAGGATTTGGTTTGACCTTATCCTGACTTACAAGATCATTCATGGTTTGATTTCGGTGGACCTGCTTTTTTTTTTACTGCTGCTAGCATAACCTGCGACCAGAGGATTTCCGTGGAAGCTGTCGATGCAGGGTTCAAGCCTCGATTGCCGTCACAACTTCTTTTCCAACCGCACTGTTCCAATATGGAGCGCCTTACAAGTCGAAGTTGTCGAAGAGGCGGGTTTCCTCAGGCTGCTGAGATCTCAGCCCTTGCATTCCTCTTTAAAACGTCGACCATAAATCTCTTTTTTATGTTCCCCATTTTATTCCATTGTCTTCCAATATAAATTTCTAGTCCCGGTGTTAGTGGCTCAACACCCTTCCGGGATCTGCCCACTTCAAGGTGGAGAATGTAAAATTGTATTATTTATTATTATTATTATTATTATTATACAGCAAATGTACATTACAAAGCCACAAAGCAGAGCTCAGATGGCATTTTTGTTATAGTATGTATCATACTACGAGTACCGACTTACCTCACAAAGTTCCTAATGTAATTTAACCTGATATTCATTACAGAATCAAATAGTTCTGTACTTTTTGTGTTTCCTCGCCGACACACTGATCGAGAGAAAAAGATTACTGCTGATGTTCTGCATAGATACGGCACTCTTGAGTACGAAGTTCGCAACTTAACTCACAAAGTCCGCACTGGATTCGTGTATGTCTCCGTAGTAATCAAAGCTCCATGCGCAACCACCGATTCAACACATCGTTCTCATCGTAGTCGCCATTCTGCCAGCTGCTCGCAACTGACATTACTCGATGAAAAGATGACGTCATGCTGTCCTCCTGCTACATTGTGAATTCGTTCTGCCTATTTGAAAATGATTTCGCATGTTGCTACCTCCAAACTAAAAATCTGCAGCCAATTCGACACCGCACACGTGCAAACAAACATTCCACTCCCTAAAAATAAGGCATTTCAAAGGCATTTCAAACTAAGTGCCTTACAAACACGCTTGACAAACTTAAAATTTGAATTTCTTCACTCAAAGCAGACATAATAGTTATTAGCCTGTCTGAGTCCCATTTTGAGGCCTCTTATGACCGTGCTATCTATTTCAATGACGGTTACACCTTATACTGGCGCAACCGAACTGGAGGGACCTACGGAGGTGTCTCCATTTATATCAAGTCTAACCTGAACTCCTACCAATTGCGCTCCACCTCCGACCCATTGAGTGGGAAACCATCTGGTGCTGCAATCAGCTTAACCAGTCAACCTCCTTTATAATCGGCTCCTGTTACAGAATTCCAAGTTCGGCCCTGCCGTTGGACTAGCCTGGATTCCTGTCCACCCTATACTATTCCATGGCTTCTCAACTGTTCTCATTGGGGGGACTTCAACTCTTCTACCATCAAATGGTCCAACATCCACACTACCAGTTTGAATCCAGTGATTCCCAAGTAATTCATTGAGCTCCTAGAAAATCACGACCTCACTCAGCAGGTTTCTAAGCCTACCGGAGACCGTAAATCTCAAAAGTCCACTTTACTCGATCTTGCAATCTCTTCTCCCGTCCTGCAATTTTCTTCGTCATTCATCATGCCCCTCCCAGGTCGCAGTAACGTTGATGTATTTGTCTTTGAATTCAATACTGACTAATGCATCAGCTTCTGGACGATCTCACGTCCAAATTTTCAGAATGCTAATTACACACTTATTAAAGATATCATCTCTTGCTCTGACTGGCATCAAGAATTAGACGACCCTGATTTTGATTCCCAGTGTTCATACTGAAATATCTCATTCGTTACATCCCAGCCAATTTCGTGCTGGTATGGCTGATATTCACAGTTCACACAATTCTTTTGAAGTTGACATCATCATCAAAGCAAAGAAGGTACCCCAAAAACATTTCTCTTATATCAGCAGAACTAAAAGAAATGGCCCCAATTAATGGTTTCTAAATTATCGATCGAATATGACAATGACATCACTGACAATGACAATGACATCACTGACTTTTCCAACCAGTATTTTGCCTCCATTTCTAAACCAACCACCCTGCCTTCTCCTGTTCCTATAAACGTCACCAGCAAAGCGATAATTTTACTGTGCAGGATGCTGAGTCTGCATTTTTTGCTGGTGTGGAAGACACTTCATGGGTGTCTGATGGTATTGCTCCAGTGTGCTTAAGAACTGCGGTTTCACTTTTTCTGTGCCGTTCTTTATCATTGATTCTATCTCCATTCGTACCTGTATTTTCCCTGCAGCCTGGAAGTATGCTAACATCACTCCCGTTCACAAGAGTTGCTCGCTACACGAAGTCAAAGATACTTAGCTCTCTGGTCTGTCATTTCTAAAATTCTTAAATGCTTCTGTTATTGTGAAATTCTCCTAGCATGCAACTATTTTAATACGCCATCCTCTTTGCAGCATGGGTTCCTTCCCAGGCTCTCTTCCTCTACTAATCTACTCAGCACTCACGATGCAATCACGAGCCAAGTCTATGGTGGAGTACCTTGCAACATGGTGCTTCTCGATTTCAGTAAGGCTTTTGATTCGGGGGGGGGGGGATTGAGGCTTAATGGCGCGTCGACAGCTTGGTCATTAGCGCCAACCTCAGTCACAGTGCAGTGGTCCGGGTTGCCACTGCACCACACATTACAGAGATATTATTCAAACCCCTAATCTAAATCTTGTCATACATCTGTACCTCCTGCAAAAATTGAAAAACACCGGACAGGAGGACAGACTTATCGCCCAATTGACGCACAATGTCATGCGGAAGATGGAAACGACGACGAAAACCATCAAGATGGCAACAATCAACAAGGAAGTGCCGGACCGTAAGTGGCCGCCGACACCAATAACATTCAGGAGGGTCAACCCCCCGCAAAAGGAAACAGCGAGTAAGTCGAGTGTGACCAATGCGCAAACGGGCCAACACCACCTCCTCACGGCGACTACGGCGACACGCCGAGTGCCATTCCTCAACAGTGCCTTTAATAGCTCGTAATTTATTGCCGTCCTGTCCATCCCACGAGGCCTGCCAAAAAGCATGTAACCTCAGACGCAGAGTTGGAAAAGCGTCCGAGGGAACAAGCCTGAGATCCCTACCGAGAGGGCCAGAAAGGGCCCCTCTTGCTGCAGAATCCGCTTGCTCATTTCCACCTATCCCAACATGGCCCGGGATCCAGCAGAAAAGCACGGTTTTCCGCTGGCCAGGCAAGCGGGAAAGCAAAGCTTGGACACGTTGTGTCAAGGGGTTCCGAGGATTGTAATTCGCCAAGGACTCCAGGGCACTCATGGAATCGCTAAAGATAATGAAATGCGTGCCCTGAAGGCCAAGGATCCATTCCACCGCCAAACCGAGAGCCAAAAGCTCTGCAGAAAACACAGAATAGCCTGATGGAGGGCGATGGGCAACCGTCACTCCCTTACAAACACAAGCACAAGCCACGCCAGCGTCTGACTTCGACCCATCAGTAAACAGCCGCTGATAACCGGCGTACTGAGAACACAGCCGCCGGAACTCCTGTAAGTACCGTGCAGGTAGAGTGGAACCCTTCGGGAGGGACGCCAGAGCGAAAATGAAAATGCCACTTGGGACAAGCCAAGGGGCTACTGGCATCCCCCCAAGCCTCAAGACGCTGGGCATTTCAAAGGCTATCTCCTGACAGGACTGCTGGAGCCTATCGCGGAAATCACCCTTACCCACCCTGCGTCTACCGACTCGCAAGTCTGGCCCAAACACCATGGACCAAGCAGGACTGGATTCCACAGCACGTAAACGCACAGCATACTGAATGGCCAGCTTTCGCCGACGAATGGCCAAAGGTGGCTCCGAGGCCTCAGCATAGAGGCTGACCACTGGAGAAGTTCGAAATGCCCCAGTCGCCACACGCAGGCCACTGTGGTGCACAGTGTCCAACATCTGGAGAGTCGAGTCACTAGCCGAACCATACACCATGCACGCATAATCAAGTTTGCTGCGGACAAGGGCTCTGTAGAGGCGCAACATGACAGCGCGATCGGCACCCCATGAAGTGCCCGACAGAACCCGCAAGATGTTAAGTGCCCGCAAAGACTTGTCTTTAAGTTGGCGCAAGTGTGGAAGCCAAGATAGCCTGGAATCGAACACCAGACCCAGGCAACGTGCCTGTGGGACAACAGGAATCTGCGCCTGCCCCAAGTACAGGCAAGGATCTGGGTGCAGCGTTCGTTGGCGGCAAAAGTGAATGCACACAGTCTTGTCCGGAGAAAACCGGAAACCATTACTGACCGCCCAGGTCTGGACTTTGTTAATCGCCAGCTGTAGCTGCCGCTCGCAGGTCTGCATGCGAGCTGCTCGAAAGCGCAGGCCGAAGTCATCGACAAACAATGACTGCGGAACAGCAGCTTGCTGAGCAATGGGGTTGATCCCAATAGCAAACAAGATGACACTAAGAACACCTCCTTGAGGCACACCATTCTCCAAGACTAACGGGCGGGAAAGAGCCGCCCCGACACGAACACGAAAAGAACGGCCTGAGAGGTAAGCGGAAAGCAACAGTGGCATCCGTCTCCTCAAGCCACAGTTATAGAGATTACGGAGAATCCCATAACGCCAGGTCGTATCATAAGCCTTCTCCAAGTCAAAGAAAACCTGAACCAGATGTTGACGCAGGCAAAAAGCCTCCCTCACATCCGATTCAAGGGCAACCAGATGATCGATGGTTGACCGAAAACGTCGAAAGCCACACTGGGACGCAGATAAGAATCCGCGTGATTCCAGCACCCAGACCAACCTCTCACTGACCATCCGTTCCATAAGTTTACAGACACAGCTAGTCAGAGCGATTGGGCGATAACTGGAAGGAGCAGTAGGGTCTTTGCCCAGTTTCACAATCGGGATGACCACTGCTGTCCTCCACGCTGCCGGAACAGAGCCTTCTGCCCACACACGGTTGAACATCTCCAGCAAGAACTGCTGGGAGGCAAGAGGCAGATGTTTCAACAGCTGATAGTGAACATCATCAGGCCCTGGGGCGGAGTCATGCGACTTGGACAAAGCGGAAACAAATTCCTGCCTGGTGAACGGTAAATTGTACTCCTCTAGCCCGTCGGAGCGAAAGTCTAGAGGGTGAGCCTCTTCCCTACGCTTTATTCTGAGGAAACCAGGATCATAATGGTTATCACTCGAAACCTGCGCAAACGCAGACGCAAGACAGTCGGCGATATCCGGCACAGAAGAGATCACGGTATTTGCCACCTTCAGCTGTGAAACCGGGGAAGGCACGGTCTTCCCCGAGATATGGCGCACCTTCCGCCACACCTGCTGAGAAGGCGTGGAGCGCGTGATCGACGAAACATAAACTGCCCACGAAGCACGTCTAGCCTCACGGATGACAAACCTGGCACGGGCACGACAGCGCTTAAAGGCTACAAAGTTGTCAGCAGTTGGGCTGACTGTAAACGCACGCAACGCTCGCCGGCGGACCTGAATGGCCTGCCCGCAAGCAGGTGTCCACCACGGAACAGGAACCCGCCGCGGCTGAGTGGACGTACGCGGGATAGTAGCATGAGCAGCAGCAAGGACCACATCAGCGAAATGAGTGGAAAGTTCATCCACATCAGAAAAGTCCTCAACCGCACGCTGAAATACAGCAGCGTCAGCAATAGCTGACCATTCAGCACGTTTAAGCGCCCACCGGGCTGGCCTGGAAGCCACAGAACCCCCTTGTGTTGTGGACAACACAATGGGGAGGTGATCGCTTCCATGCAGATCGGCAGTGACACCCCAAGTGAAGTGAACTGGGATGGCCAGCGAGCAAAAGGCTAAGTCCACCGCTGACCAATTGCCCGTGGCCAGGTTACAGTGTGTCATGGCTCCATCGTTCAGGATGCAAACAGACCCCCTCTGCATCCACTCCTCAAGGATCCTCCCTTTGTTGTCTGTATGAGGTCCCGGCCCCCACTGGACATGGTGGCTGTTAAAGTCGCCCAGCAACAGAAAAGGGGCAGGAAGCTGGCGGACCAGGTCCTCCAGGTCACCAACCCCAAAGACCTCATCCGGTGGCAAATAAAGCGAACAGACAGTAATATCCAAATGGAAAGAAACACGAACTGCTACCGCCTGAAGCCTAGTGTGCAGAGGCACACTGGCATGCGGCTGAGAGTGTTGAACCAGCACTGCAACACCACCATGTGCACGTGGCACAGGGTCAGCATCCAGACGGTAGACAGAATAACCTCGAACAACCGGATTATCTGATGCCTTAAAGCAGGTTTCCTGTAGACAGCAGCACAGAGGTCGCCAATGCGACAAAAGCAGCCGCAGCTCTTCGGCATGGGTCCGATAACTTTGGCAGTTCCACTGAACGATGGCATGCGCAGGCATTAGGGCGGGCTGAAGACTGAATCATTCTCCTCAACTCCTCCTCTGGGCAATCCGAAAACATCCGAATCCTCACCCGAATCAAAAGATGGAGTGAGGTTCAGAACGAAGATGTCCTCGGAAGGAGGAAAAAGTTCTGGAGAATTGGAACAGGAAATCTCTCCCTGTTCCATGGGCAAAGAAGTATCAAGATGTTGAGGGGACACGACGGACCCCTCAGCAAGCTGGCCGTTCAACGACAGTTTCACTTTCTCTCCTGGTGGCAACGTCCCCACGGGTGGTGATGAGGCCTTACCAGCAGGAGCCTTTTTCTTCAACTTTTTCTGTGGTTCACTCCGGGCAGGCGGAGGCTTAGCTGAAGCCCCATCCTGCTTGGGAACAGTTACAGCAGCAGGAACAGCAGCAGGAGCAGAAGCATTTGCAGGCTGGGCAGATGTTGACGGCAAGGCAGCAACCGGGTCCGAAGGACCCAAAAGACCCTGCAGAGATGGATGTTGCTGGGTCAACAAAGTAATAAGCTTGCCCACCGTCATCGTCAAAGACCTGAGCTCAGAACGTAAATCTGCCAAATCAGCAGACTCACTAACTGGGCCAGGCGTTGGCGCACTGCACACCTGCGCAAAAGAACGAGTCATTGCCGGTGCCGGTAGCCTGGCTTTCTTTCGGGCCTCCGAGTAGGAAAGCCCGTCCTTCACCTTTAGTTCTTGCACTCGACGTTCCTCAACATAAACACGACAGTCGCGTGAAGAGGCTTGGTGCTGACCACCGCAGTTGACGCACTGCTTCGGGCCAGCACAGTCAGCGCCTTCATGGGCTGCCTGAGCACAGGAAACACAGGTAGGCCTACCTTTACACGAGCCGCTGGTATGGCCGAAACGTTGACAGCGGAAACACCGCACCGGATTCGGAACGTAACTCCTGACCTTCAAGCGCAGGTAACCGGCAGTAATGTGCTGCGGTGCAACTGGCGTATCAAAGGTCAGGAAAAAGGTGTCAGTTGGCTGGGCACCATTCTCGCCTTTCCGTGTCAAACGCCTCACAGCCGTAACACCCTGTGACTTGAGTTCGTCCAGGATGGCATCATCACCGAGACCCCTCAAATCAAAGCATGTCACGACCCCCTTGCTGCTGTTCAAAGTACGATGCGGCTCGACATGCACTGGGCATGACCCCAGCGCACTCGCTTTTAAAAGCCTCTTCGCCTGACCATCGTCTGCAACTTCTACAAGGTATCCCCCAGCACGGAACCGAGAGACACTCTTCGGATCCGAACCACAGATCCCTTTCAGCGCTTTGTGGACAGCGAACGGACCGAGTTGTGTAACATCTCGGCCCTCGCCTGTCACCACCAGGAACTTCGGGACTTGGTCCCGACCCTTACGAAAGTCTGGTAACTGGGCACCAGGCCCAACCATCTCGGGTTCCCTCCTCTGGCGCTTGCTAGTGCGGCGAGGAGGGGAAGAATTTTGGGGGGAGGGGGGAGAAGTAGTTGCCATGTACAGCAAAATAAGTCGCGGCGGTGCGCCCCCCAGAAAAGAAAAACCCCGCGCGGCACTCGGGTGATGCAGGGCCGGAAGCCGCATATCCAGGGCCCTGCACCAGGAAGCTAACACCGCCGTCTATCTCGGTGAGGTGGCAGCCTAAGCATGCCGAGAGGCGAGGCCACCAAGGAAGCCGTACACACCACCTCCCTCGATAACCCAAACAGTTCGGGTCCGTGATGCAGATGGATACAGCACAAGCCGCCTCCCCACAACGACAGAACCCGAAAAGTCATAGCCGATTGACCTTAGGCCGGCTCGCCCAGGCCACCCGTCCTCCGGAATAAGGAGCCAAAGCCCGAAAGCCAGGATCTCCGCCTCCACGGATTACTAGGTTGCAGCACACGGCCAACATGCTGGGGGATGAGGATGAAAAGCCCAGTGGCCAGAATGGGCAAATCGGAATCAAACCCAAAAGGGGATTCAAACCGCCAAACATCCTCTAAGCAGCCACCCCGGGCCCGGTTTGTCTGGATGTCCCTTCACCTCTTTCGGTCTAGTGCTTGCGACGGGTGTTAAACCTGCCCGCCATACACACCGTAGGCGCACTCGCAAACCGTAGTGTTGAGGTTGCTAGTGTTCAAGACGGACAAAAAACCCTCCGCCACGCAGACCCTTGGCACACTAGCAAACCGTGATCTTGGGTTCCCTTTTAGTCGCCTCCTACGACACGCAGGGGTACGGTGGGCTTATTCTACCCCCAGCCCACAGGGGGTTTTGATTCGGTCTCACACACCAGAATTATTAATAAACTTTCCTTCCTTAATTTCCTTCCAACCGTGACTTCATGGATACAGTCATACCTTTCTGCCCTCCGTCATAGGGACGAGGGTCTTCCTTTACTCTTCCACTAACAAATGAATAATACTGTTTCTTCTGGGGCACCGCAAAGATCCCTCAGACCACTCTTTTTTAAAATTTTTGTTTCGGACCTATAAAACATCAGATCCTCAGTTAACTCCAGTTATGCTTACGATTTCAAATTACAGACCCCTTCCTTTCTCTCTGCTTCTCTTCAAAGAGACCTCGATCTCATTACGAAATGGTCAGCCAATAATAAAGTTTACCTTAACCCATTATGCACTTTGGTCTCAATAACCCAGGTGTTCCTTACGGTCCCGTGTATCGGGGTTCACGTTGACAGCTGTTAAAATTTCATTTTGTTACCAAAAAAGTCATAAAGAATCCCACTTTATTCTCATATCATTCCTAAAATCAAGCCAAGTCTTTTTTTCCACCCTCTGCAAAGTTTTTCCACCCTCTCCAGCCATTACTGGAACATTGATCTCCACGAGACATTCGTGTTGCTCTCACCGGTCCCATCTCGACACATGTCAACGTCCCTTGATGAAATGGTCCAAACCTATCACCACTTGTAGAACCATGATCGGCTCTAACCTTCTGAACGACCAACTGTTGTTTGAAGACTGCTCCACGGTGATGTCATCTAGGCTTTCCAAATCATTAACCAGCTTATCGACGTCCCAGTGTCAGAATTGTTCTGTTTTTCCTAATCTAATACTAGCAGCCATCACGACCAGGCTTCTTCACAAGAAGTTAACCCTTGCCATGCATCTACTCCAAATTATGTGGTTTCTGCCATCTCTTTAAACTCCTTTTGGATCGCTCAAGACGACCTTGTTTTAGTCTTTTTTTTGTGGGTACTTTTTTTTGGTATAGTTAGGGTGGCAGGGCAGATTCGATTTTTAGCTTTTGGTTCAGCGCTATCTTGTGCTATACTACTGAAAACTCGTACACCAGAAATATCGTAAAATAATGCAAATCACGTTACGTAGAATACCATAAAATAAGCGTTTTATCCTGAGGTGACTCGCTTTGAAATAATTGGCGCACAAGGGCCCTTCACTTAAGACAAGGACGTCTCCCGAGCCTGTTAGCAGTGACACAACCAATCTACAAAAACGAGGCAGCACTGGACAAGGAAATAAAATAAAAATGAAACGTGTAGTAATTACGCAAAGAAGACAAAAATAAATAGGTACAAATCGCTGCCAATAATTTAAAGGTGAAACCATATTATTCCAAACGCAAAAATGATAATTCAATACCGAGATAGAAATAATCACGTAACGTAGTTATATAGAGGGCGCTTCAAAGTAAACCCTTATATGAAATTGTTTTTTGTAAGTTCAGCAAGTGTCACTCATTACTTCAACCCCCTCCACCGCCATCGTTTACATCTTCCCTAGACATAGTGTGTCAATTGCGCGATAAGTTTGTCATCCTGCCCATACAAGAAACGTAAATAGGATTGCATTTTTATTCATCTATTTTCTGCTTAGTATGTTATGGTGAATATTTCCAAACCTTTTCCGTTTATCTGATGGACTCTTTATTATATATAAGCTGGTAAACTGTTTTTTTTTGGAGCCATTCTAGTCAGCCATTTTCAATTTTAACAACACGTGGAAAATCAAACACATACTTCGTTTAAAATTATTTAAAAAATGTTCCTATAGCAAATGTCATTCGAATCGCTTCTTGTGTTTGGCTCTAATTGTCATAATCCACTTCTTGGACGCCATTTCGGGCGGCCATCTTGAATTTTCACACAAATCTAATGAGTCCTTTTTTGTTGAACATGTTATTCTGCCATTTCGAAACAGCGTGTGTTAACAGCCGATATAGGCC